>BLSH010056899.1:367103-404133 GCA_018402905.1 Glandirana rugosa
GAGCTGGTAACAGTGAGTTACCGCTCTGTTTACACTGTATGTGATCGGCTGTGAAGTAGATCACAGCCGATCACAAGGAATCAGCCGCCGGCCGGCGGCTGATACCTGTGTTGGTGACAGGCAGTGTTCCCCAGGAACACGCCGCCACCGACACGCACGCGCAGCGCGCTCCCGATTGCGCGCATGCGCCGTGCGAACGGCGGGCGTGCCGTTCGTGATCAGCTGTGACTTCGTCACAGCCGATCACGTGGTGAACAGCCATAACCAATGGCTGTTCACCCCTGTCGGTGAAGCGGCGTGTCCTGGGGACACGCCGACACCGACAGAGCCGGGATGCGCGCGCCCGATTGCGCGCAATCCCGGCTTAAAGGGAGGACGTCATATGACGTCCACCCGCTGGGAGAGCAGGACCGCTCCGCCGTCATTTGACGGTGGGCGGTCCTGAGGCGGTTAATGGAAGCGTCTACGCAAATTTCACTGTGTGGGAGGCTGATGAATACTTCTTCTCAAATAAAATTCATTAACTACTTTCAAAAGTTCAATGCAATATGAATTCATTATAGCTTATGCACACAAGACATACAGTGCTCAACATAAATGAGTACACCCCTTTTGAAAAGTAAGATTTTAATCAATATCTCAATTAACACACAAACAATTCCCAAAATTATTACAAAACTAAGTTTTATAGAACATTTGTTTAGCATATAACATGAAAGTAAGGTTAATAATATAGCTTAGATTACAAAATCTTCAGTTTTACTCAAATTACTTGATACAAAAATGAATACACCCCACAACAAACACTACTACGTTAGTATTTTGTATGACCACCATGATTTATAAGGACAGCACCAAGTCTTCTAGGCATGGAATTTGGAACAAGTTGGCGACATATTGCAAGATCTATCTTTTTCCATTCTTCAAGAATTACCTCTTTTAGAGGATGCTGGTTGGAGAGTGATGCTTGTCTCTTCAGAATTCCCCATAGGTCAGTGGTTCTCAACTCCAGTCCTCGGGACCCGCCAGCAGGCCAGATTTTAAGTATTACCTTGGGGAGATGCAGACTAGAATACTGCGATCACTGAGCAGCAAATGATATCATCTGTGATGCATTTCAGTTATCCTGCAAACCTGACCTGTTAGTGGGTCCCGAGGACAGGAGTTGAGAACCACTGCCATAGGTGTTCCCCAATTGGGTTCAGATCAGGAGACATACTTGGTCACTGAATCACTTTCACCCTGTTCTTCTTCAGAAATGCAACATTGGCCTTAGATGTGTGTTTTGGATCATTGTCATGTTGGAAAGTGCATGACAACCAAGGGCACGGAGTGATGGCTGCATCTTTCCTCAATATAGAGCAGTACATTTGTGAATTCATGATACCATCAATGAAATGCAGCTCTCTGACACCAGCAGCACTCATGCAGCCCCTCAGAAGGACACTGCCACCACCATGTTTCATTGTAGGCACCATGCATTTTTCTTTGTACTCCTCACCTTCGCTATGCCATACAGTTTTGAAGCCATCAGTTCTAAAAACATTAATCTTGGTCTCATCATTCCAGAGTGCAAAGTCCCATTAGTCTTCTTTTTCAGCATGGGCCCTGGCAAATTCTAGGCAGGCTTTTTTGTGCATGAGATATAGAAGAGGCTTTCATGCCATTCCTCTGCAATGTGTGTCGTATTTTGTCACGGGAAACAATCATCCCAGTTTGGCTTTCTACTTTAGCTAACTGCATGGTGATTTTCTTCAACCCTTCTCATCAGAAGACACTCCTGTAGAGGTGTTAACGTCTGTGGATGGCCTGGATGTGTCTGTGAGATGGTTGTAGTTTCATCTTTTTTACATTTTTGTTTTACTTTTGCTACATTATTCTGACTGATATGTAAGCTTTGCTGATCTTCTTGTAGCCTTCACCTTTCTTGTGTAATAACATAATTTTCTTTCTCAGGCATTGTGGTGTTTCTCTTCCATGTGGTGCCATGAAATGGAGAGGGGATTTCTTTATTAAAGTGGATGTGAACCCAAAAAAAAATTAACAATTCTGCCTAGTAGTGTATAGTAGAGTATAAGATGTCATGTCATCTGTTCCCAGTCCTGCCACGAAGAGTTAATCCAGCTCTGAGCAATGCTCTTATCTTTTTTAAGTAGGAAAAAACAGACACAGAAAAATATGTGACTGTTTCCTTGTGACTGACAGCTAATTTCCTTATCTCATGCAGGAGCATACAGAGCAGTTTCACATGCCCCCCCCTCCATTCTTCTCTAGCTCTCCCAGGATTGGCTGCTCCACACCTCAGCATGATTGGGCATGTTGTAGTCATGTGGTGACTTTCCTGAGCTTTGAAAGGATGTTTCTCAAAACTCGGGACTAGGAGAGCAACAGAGTGTAGAGGTGGGTGGGGAGTCTTGTGACATCACGACTCCACCCACCGAGCTCCAGCAAAGAGACCTACCCACTGATTCCAGAGATTTGTGGGGCTGCTACTGCTGAAGGGGGTGACATTTGCAAGGTAAGGATACATGCAGGAGGCTTGCATGTATATATACATTAATACTGTGCCATTCATTTATACTGGGTGAGTGGTGGGTTTACATCCACTTTAAGTACTGTCCTTTTATAATCAACTGTCTGCTGGACACCTGTTTAATGAAAAATTAGACTCACCTGTAGTCGAATTCTTGTTAATTAGGAATTTGTTGTCTAAACTGAAGCTTTGCTCCTAAGACTTTCATTGGGGTGTATTCTTTTTTGCAACATGATCTTGAATGAATTTGAAAGAAAAATACTTTTTTTGTGTGTGCAAATTAACAAATCTTGGTTGCAATCTATAATAGTCTGCTTTTGTGGGAGTATTTTGTAGTATAGTGTCTCATAGAAAATGTTGATTCTGAAAGTAAAGTAAAGGTTTTCTGCCAAATCTGTTGGGGTGTACAAATTTATGCTGAGCACTGTATATCTAAAAGTGCAGCACTTTTCAGATCATGATGATTCGACTTACAGTGCGACTTATGTGCTGAGGATCTTGAAGGGGAACCCACGCAAACATGAAGAAAAAATTTGCGTGGGGTTCCCCCCAAGAGGTACCAGACCCTCCGGTCTGGCATGGATTTTAAATGGCACACACACACACACATTGGGGCGGGGTCAATGGTAGCGTTAATTAACCCCTTCCCCCCGGCAATGGTAGCCAGTGGCAGTGCTATTAACCCTCCCCAGTGTTTACCTAGGCGCCAGTTACATGGGTGTTTTGCCATGCTGCAAATCCTAGTAGATTCCCCCCACTGGGATAGGCAGCATGGCAAAATGCCTGTGCAAATGGTGCCTTACATGTTAACCTGCTCCAGCATTGCCCTCTCTCCCTTTAGACATTGGGACAGGACTATATTTCCACTGTTGGATAGAGATCACTCTGCGTGACACTATGTGCTACACTTCAGTGCTGGGTACAAGAATGCATAGAGTGTCCCAGCACACCGCTGCCACTCTGCAAGGTGTCCAACAGGTGGCAGACCAAGCCCAGGATGTGGCAGGCCCACGGGCCACTTGTTGGGCACCAGGGCTTTAAGAGATCTATTTAGATACCTGAAGTAGACACTGCACAGGTTTTATTGGCCCTGGATAATTAGCTGTTGTACAAAAATATTCTGTCCTGGCCACAAATTAAGCAATTACTGGTAAATGAATAAACTTTAAATAGTCATAGAGCATGACACATGACTAGTGCTTGTAATAAACAAAACAATAAAACATCTAAGTGACAATACCAATGGGCAGTGAGCTATCAATTGCTATGTCGCCAACACCAGCTGTGATCTTCACAACTTGGTAATGTGCGTCAGTGGCATACTCGTTAATTTTTACCATGGAAAAGGAAATAATTGATACCTGTTAAAAATAAATTTGAATCTTAAAGCCCTTCAAACAATGCTTAACTGTTTGTCTGGTCTACCAAACCAGCTCATCTGCGCCATACCATACTATGCAGATCAAAGGCAAATGGAGGGATTGCCTTTCCTGATATACGATTGTGGATAAACATCTTACCTGAGTCTTAGAATGGCACTTTCACAATAAAACCAAGCAGTGGATTTCAATTGAGTCTGATTCCCCTCCCCCTAGATACTTCAATCTGGCTACATTAACTACATCCTCTGACTTTTCGTAAGCACAGCACCACTGTCCCTATTTGGAGAGCTTGCATCATTGCATCACGAACCTACAGTCTCACTCCATTTCCCTCGTCATAACCCCCATTTTGACAATCTGAATTTCCTACCGAGCAATCATGAGAGTTCTTTTCACTTACCGAAACAAACAGGTAAAAGTCAGGCTAAATACTTCATTAGGCAATCTTCTTGGCTCATCTCCCTTCAATTGTCTGAAGACCCTGATTTCATGTACCTCGGCACATTTCATATACTACAGTTGTTTCATTTCCTTTGCTCTTTACCTCAAGCATCCCTATTTACATGCTCATTGACGCCACTGTATCTACCCTTCCTCACACAATGGCAAAGAGATCTCATTGCAGTCTTGTCCCCAGACAAATAATGTAAGTTGCTTTACATATTCTCTAAATCTTTGATCAGTAATTATTACAAGGAATCTGGTTACAAAATTGTTTCTCGCGGGTGCTGCACCCCAGCCAGGCTCCATACAATCAACTCTGACACACCTACTTGCTGGCGCTGCGAACAGAGCCCTGGAGAAATGTTGCACATCTTCTGGTCATGTCCTGTACTGGATTCTTTTTGGTCCAAGATAACCCATAGATTTACAGACAGGCAGATTCCAAAGTCGCTGGGGGTTTACCTATAACATCATAACTCCATACCCACTAAGACTTACTAAAATTCTATATTTAGATATCCTGTATTCCAACAAGGTGGAAATCCACCTCACCCCTTACAAATACACAGTGGATAAAATGGGTGGAGGACATCAGGGTGATGGAGAGTTTCATGAGCTCTCTTAGGGATACAAATGCTAACTACACTGCTACATGATTTTACTGAATCTATTTCACCTGTATGGTTGATTTCAAGTGGCTGCTGTCCAATTGAACGATTTCCCTTTTTGATAATATCATTAGGTGTGCTCGGGCCCTTCCTGATGGTTTCCCTTTGCCTGCCCCCACCTTTTCTCCACCCCCCCCCAACTCTTTGCCTTACCCCCTACTTCCTTTTCCTCCACGTTTCCCTTTGCATCTCCTCCATATATTCACTCTTTCTCCTTCTTGTCTTTTTTCTTTGTCTCTCTATAACTTACCTTTAAGCTCTTAGTGACAACTTTAATTGTACTTACAATATATACAACTGTTGAACTTCACATAACTCTCCTTGATGTGATGCTTTTCTCAATCATTATAGTCTTAAATATCATACATATGCATGATCTGTCACGTGTTCATATATGCTATTCCCCGCTTTTTCTTTTTGAACTCTTAAACTTAGACCGATGATACTGTTTTGCTTTCCTGTCAGACACTACATAAAATAACTGGAAACTCAAGTGTAATGTTACATACTGCAAAACAGAACATAAAGAATGCATAAAAAAAGAATTTTGATAGGTCTCTGTAAGAAATAACAACTACTTTCAGCATACAGCAAACACATTCTAATGCACCCTTAGGAGACCTTACATGGGTTACATTGACTCCCATGTGACACTCATGTGTGGTCTTACAGAGGTTAAGCTTGAAGATTGTGGGCCCCCGATGCAAAAAATGACATGGGTCCCCCCACTACCACCCGCCGCTTCCACCGTGCACCAAGATACTCCCACTGTGCGCCAAGATAGAAGTGGGTAAAGAGTTATTTCAGATCTTTATTTACATATTAAAATGGGTAATTCAAAAGAATTCAAAGGTATGTCAAAATGTAGACAGTTTTTCCAAAATCTTTTGAATACCCTGGAGTAAGGGTAGGCAACCTTTGAGAGTGGAGATCTACCTGAACAAGATTAAAGATATCAAAGATCACCAGGGTTTTTTTTTCTTTTACAAATTAACTAGAAAGGCCTAATTAAGTAAAACTTATAAACATATAATAAAACAAATGTTACTGTAAAAATATGAACTTAGCCTACCTTAAAAGTGGACAGTGTCAGTCAGTAGGGAAGTGAATAGTGTCAGTAATTTTTTTTTTTTTTTACAATTTTTTACTGTTTTTTGGGGTAGTCCCATTGGAGGGCTTTGGTGAAATATCAGGGTTCTAAACAGACCCCTGAAGTCTCACTTTTGAAACAGAGAAATGAGATTGAGGACACAGCCATCTCTATCTGTACATCTCCTTCTGTACAGAGCTTCCCATTCATTCATAAACCAAAGTATAGTAAACAGCATTTACTATGCTCCAGTTATGAATGTACACAGGAACGACTGCTACAGATTGCTCACTGTGTTCTTTCAGAAAAGGAAGGGGCCGGTAAATTTACCAGCCCCTTCCACTCTCCATCCTAAAACATCCCCATGTGTGCCCGCAGCAGCCGGTTGGAGAGGAGAGGAGGGAAACTAGCAGTGCTGTGAAGGGAGCACACAGAAGGCCGGGCAGTAAAAATAAGAGTAACCTGGATAGGAGGGGGGGTGGCATATACAGGAACTGATCCTCTGCATTTTCCTCCTGCAGCTGCTGAATGCCAGTGAGAGAAGGAGGAGGAGAAGCAGGCTTTCAGAGGCTGCAGGAGGAAAATGGAGGTGATCAGTTCCTCTATATGCCACCCCCGCCACCTCTCCTATCCAGGTGTAGAATCAAATTTGACAGGGAGGCTGCACAGGCCCTGGAGCATGGGTGGGGTCTCCATTGTGAGCCCTGTGACCCCTGATGCTATGCCAGTGATGGGGTCCCTTCATGTCGCACAGGGGTCCCCCGCTGCCTGCACACTACAAGTCCCAGCATGTCCAATACTCACCCTTCCCCATGCTGGCTTCTGTCACTGCCCCATACATGGGATGTCCCCTGTACAGGGGGTGTCCAGGGAAGTCTCAGTCCCCCTCAATGTGTAGAAGTCCCCCTGCTCTGTGTCCCAGACATTAGCATGTTCTCAGTCCCTCCTAACCCCCCCCCCCCACATGGTCCACTTTCAATTTGTTACACCTGATGAACTTGCTGCCCTTGTAGGATCTGTGGGGCACCAGGACCTTCTCCAGCTACAGAGCACAGAGCATGTACCTCCGCCATGACTGAGGACAGGTCAGGGGATGAGAAATAAGAGAAGAGGGAGGTAAGGAGAGATCCGCGGGGATTGACTTGGAGGCAGAGGTGAGGAGACAAGGGAAGCGGGACCCACATCACATACCAGCCACTCAAATAACCCTCGCCATATGCTCTGCACTATGACACAGTGACATAAAACTCAATGTGAGAGGGAGGCTACAGGGCCCCCCCCCTGGATCATGGGTCATGCTACGCCAGTGAGGCCTTACATTTTAGGTGTACAATAACATCTCACTCACTGCAGAAATTAGGCGCCACAAAATGCATGATTTATTGTAATACATATATAACACATATATACGGTACAGTATGTACATGCCATTCATGTGTGTTTCACTTCACCATGAGAGAACAAATCCATCTTACAATCATGACACTTTTGCCTATATGTACTCAGGTGCTTGGCCTGCAGTGGTACTTTTGTAAATTAGGAGAAACAAATGTCCAGAAAAACAATGGTCCAAAATAATTAGCCTTTTTATTTAAAGCAGAACTAAAAATAAAAATATAAAATGAATAGCTGTTAAAAGATTTAAAAAAAACAAAACAAAACAAAAAAAACAAAATTGTTTTTTGTTGCAATGTTCAACTTTAATTTAGACATGTCCTACAAAGTACTTTTTTCTGCAGCTGGATGTCCTCAGTCTGATGGTAGTATCATTCACCCCACTTCCTTTGAGTTCTGGTTCTTCTATACCTGGCCCAGCTTGTGACTGGGCAATCAAAAGAGAGGAAGCAAAGTGATGGGATCTCTTTGACTCCTTGTGATTGGCTCCTTGTGCTGCTACTTCTTTCTACACTCTAGCCTTGCCAACTGCAAGAGACTGATACCAGGCCAAATTCAGAGACTTACACTGCTTGCATTTAAAAAACAAAAATGTATCATACTTCCAGATCTGTCACATTCTAAACACAGAAAACCCCTTCAACAGATCATTCACCCGATTCCTCTGTGTGTCAAAGACCACACAGAGTGGGGCTTGGGAGTTAGCACACATGAGTGCTCCCATAGCAAAATGCCGCCCCGTGAAGACGTCGTTCCGACGAAACATACGTAGGGCCGGGTCAGAACGTTTGCTGACGAACACGCCACCCACGATCATTGCTCGCGGCTTGTGGGATCCCGAGACAAGCCGGAGCTGGTCGGGTACATGCCTTGGCGAACAATCCCTAGTGTCGGGTTGGACACTTTTACACATGTGAGTGTAACCTGTTTTTATTTCAATAAATTTTAAAATTATGGTTTTACGCTATGGGAGCTTCTTTCCCTTTTCTTTGCATATGATGATCGGAGCATATTAGAGTTTACGGTGACCAATGGAGACTTGGCAAATGGTTAAAAGAACCGAGATTGCTGGTTCATAGAAAGACCAGCCATTCCGTCTGGTGAGTCCATTTAGTGAGCTTGGTGGAGGAACATACTGGGTGTTTTAGAAGAGTCATCTATACATCAAGATTTTTGTATGGAATTTGACATAAGAATGGTGCATATGAAACTGTGAAGATTTTTGAACTACAATTTATTGCAATAATTTATGGACTATAAGATTTTCTTTACATATGGTTTAAACTATTGTCACTTTTGAGCACTTTTGCACTTTTTGTTACATAGGATTGCACATTGATATGCACGTTTATAGTTTTTTTAACCCATAACAATGTAACAATTGCCTGTTTAGGTAGTGGGGAGTCACAGGAGTCATTCTGTGACCATTATACACTAAATGTGTTGTGATATTGTTCATTTAGAGGACACTAGCAGTGCTGTGAATGGAGCACACAGAAGTCCCCCCCCCCCCATATGGGGTTTACAGGGCACATAGTTTAAGTTTAAATTTAAATAATTTTTTATTGCGCTGCCTCCCGCACTCATATATTACACATTTTAAACACAGAAAACCCCTTCAACCGATCATTCACCCAATTCCTCTGTGTGTCAAAGGCCAAAGTGTGTCAAAGTGGGGCTTGGGAGTGAGCACACATGAGTGCCCCCATAGCAAGTGGCTTGCCTTGATGGGCACTTGATGAGGGGGAGGAGCCAGAAGTGCTGTTGGGGGACCCGAGGAGAGGAGGACCGGGGCTGCTCTGTGCAAAACCATTACACAAAGCAGGTATATACTGTATAACATGTTTGCCATTTTAATTTAAAAAATCAAGCATTTACAATCACTTTAAAAAAATTCGCACCATTACTTCCACAAGTGACAGGTGGTCCTGGTAGACAGCAATTGATAGGAAATCTTGCCAAAGGGGACCCAGAAAACAATGAAAACCTGCCAGAAGTGTTTCTACTTAGTCTGCTGGAAAACATTTGGCTGGAGTTTCACTTTTTATCTACCATAAAAGTGAAATATTAGTTTTGGATGGACCAACCCTTTAGCATAAAAATGTTGAAATAGTGTTGCAATATATACCAGTTTGAGATAAATTTTATTAGAACAATTTCAAAAAGGCATAATTAGATAAACTGGAAATAATAAATGTGTTTCTCACATAAAATACATTACAATTAAATATATTTGATAATAATCATTTAGACATAAAACTCTTATTGGCTGATAGGGGAATCCTTTTACTTTACAAATATTTCTAGAAAGCATACACATTTTCATAACATATTACCACTATTGTGGTGGGAATTAACTAGGACCAGACTGGAAACTGTTTTCAGAGTACATCCTTTTAGCTTTTTAAATCTGATTTGGATTTGGGTTTACTAAGTTCGACTTCTAATGTTTGCACACCCATACACCTACACCATGTGTACTATTAAACAGAAAACACAATAAAAAGAGAAAAAAAGACTGATTTCACAATTATATTTGATTGCAGGCTTAACATTCTGTAATTACCAGCAACCTGCTAATAATCTCTTTCTATGCTTCGGTCCACTACTGATCCACATTTAATCATTGAACGCTGGCAAGTGGCAACCACCAAGATTTTAGAAGTCTCAATAAGGTCTAAGGTTTCAGCAAATTTTATTTCTAAGTTTGCTAGTCAATATAGAGAAGAATATCATATAAGTATTAAAATATTCCAAACATGTAGACTGTACTAGATGCTTGTGAACAACCAAACAGCACAATTTGTGGCAAATTGTTGGTGTCTACTTCTGCAAGTATTCTTTCAGTTTGTGGCTCTACTCCCACATAAGTTTGTATAGGCACAAAATAAAAATAAAGTCACTATTTTCGTAACAAGCTTGCAAAGGCTGATAAAGGCACTAGACAGGGATACATGTCGTTCCTGGGTTCCAGTTGAGCTCTGCCCTAAAATTCCAACAATCAATTCATAAGATGCGAAGGTTGATTTACTAACGGAGTTGAGAATCTTCCCTCAATAAACTGTAGCTGTGTTCACTTGGAATATACAATCATATCAAGATGAAATAAATAAGTAATTTGTTTTCACATGATTTGGTACTACAGCCTTGATCTGGTTATGTATATGCAATTAGAATTTGAGTGCTTTCTTGATGACTATTGATTTGTACATGTTAATGAATTGGTTAGTTTTAACATCGGGGAGCCAGTGCTGCTTGTTTTGCAAACTATAGCGAATTCCCTGCCGAAAATGCATGGTAAGGATTTAAAAGATTTAATTTAGTGTTGGGGATTAAGGTGGCTAGGTTAGGATCAGATGTTAGAGTTTAAAGTCATAGTCTAGTCTAGAGGCTAGTCTAAATAAAGTATTGTGGTTACATGTCAAGATCATTCTCCCCAAACCAACTTGGACCTATTTTTGGTGTGGTCCAACGAACTATTAATATAGGTATGGTCGCAATTACCATTATCACCAATAGAGAAGAATACATTGTAATTTCTTTTAGAATTATATATATATTGATATTCAACATGTAGAGAACCAATCATACAATTTATCCAAATTAACTTCATATCAGTAAAATCACATAGCATACATTTCAGGTGGATGATTAACAACTTGTGGTCACGCTTAACACCAAATGGAGAAAGAATTCCCAAATCATCATATTACAAAAATTGATATCAGTTAGAAACAGAGTAAATAAAATATATGCTATATACAGTATCTCACAAAAGTGAGTACACCCCTCACATTTTTGTAAATATTTTATTATACCTTTTCATGTGACAACACTGAAGAAATTACACTTTGCTACAATGTAAAGTAGTGAATGTACAGCTTGTATAACAGTTTAAATTTGCTGTCCCCTCCAAATAACTCAACACACAGCCATTAATGTCTAAACCGCTGACAACAAAAGTGAGTACACCCCTTAATGAAAATGTCCAAATTGGGTACAATTAACCATTTTTCCTCCCCGGTGTCATGTGATCTGTTAGTGTTACGAGGTCTCACGTGTGAATGGGGAGCAGGTGTGTTAAATTTGGTGTTATCACTCTCACTCTCTCATACTGGTCACTGGAAGTTCAACATGGCAAAGAACTCTCTGAGGATCTGAATCAAAGAATTGTTTCTCTACATAAAGATGGCCTAGGCTATAAGAAGATTGCCAAGATCCTGAAAAAGAGCTGCAAAACGGTGGCCAAGACCATTCAGCGGTTTAACAGGACAGGTTCCACTCAGAACAGGCCTTGCCATGGTTGACTAAAAAGTTGAGTGCCCGTGCTCAGCGCCATAGCCAGAGGATGTTTTTTGGATATAAACTTATGAGTGTTGCCAGCATTGCTGCAGAGGTTGAAGGGGTAGGGGGTCAGCCTGTCAGTGCTCAGACCATATGCAGACCACACTGCATCAAATTGGTCTGCATGGCTGTCGTCCCAGAAGGAAGCCTCTTCCAAAGATGATGCACAAAAAAGTCTGCAGTTTGCTGAAGACAAACAGACTAAGGACATGGATTACTGGAACCATGTCATGTGGTCTGATGAGACCAAGATAAACTGATTTGGTTCAGATGGAGTCAAGTGTGTGTGGTGGCAACCAGGTGAGGCATACAAAGACAAGTGTGTCTTGCCTACAGTCAAGCCTAGTGGTAGGAGTGTCATGGTCTGGGGCTGCATGAGTGCTGCTGCCACTGCGGAGGTACAGTTCATTGAGGGAACCATGAATGCCAGCATGTACTGTGACATACTGAAGCAGAGCATGATCCCCTCCCTTCGGAGACTGGGCCACAGGGCAGTATTCCAACATGATAATGGCCCCAAACACACCTCCAAGACGACCATTGCCTTGCTAAAGAAACTGAGGGTAAAGGTGACGGACTGGCCAAGCATGTCTCTAGAGGGAACCATGAATGCCAGCATGTACTGTGACATACTGAAGCAGAGCATGATCCCCTCCCTTCGGAGACTGGGCCACAGGGCAGTATTCCAACATGATAATGACCCCAAACACACTTCCAAGATGACCACTGCCTTGCTAAAGAAACTGAGGGTAAAGGTGACGGACTGGCCAAGCATGTCTCTAGACCTAAACCTTATTGAGCATCAGTGGGGCATCCTCAAACGGAAGGTGGAGGAGCGCAAGGTCTCTAACATCCATGTGACGTGATGTCATCATGGAGGAGTGGAAGAGGACTCCAGTAGCAACATGTGAAGCTCTGGTGAACTCCATGGCCAAGAGGGTTAAGGTAGTGCTGGAAAATAATGGTGGCCACACAAAATATTGACACTTTGGACCCAATTTGTACAGTTTCACTTAGGTGTGTACTCACTTTTGTTGCCAGCGGTTTAGACATGAATGGCTGTGTGTTGAGTTATTTTGAGAGGACAGCACATTTACACTGTTATACAAGCTGTACACACTATTTTACATTGTAGCAAAGTGTCATTTCTTCAGTGTTGACACATGAAAAGATAGCATAAAATATTTACAAAAATGTGAGGGGTGTACTTACTTTTGTGAGATACTGTATATATAAACTGTTAAATAGATGTAATGTATGCAAAAATTGTCATGCTACTATTAATGCTACATTTATTTTACTGACAAAAAGGCACGAACATATCCTATTTTAGAGAAATACATGCAGGTCAAGTTCAGACCCCCCTGGGACAATGTATCCAAATGATGAATTAATTGTACCTCTTTTTTCTTCAATATTAATTCATGATCCCCCCCACGGCTAATTTTATTCACTCCATCAATAACCATATATCTCAATTTTGACATAGTATATGCCCCTTTTTAACAAACTGCCTAGCCACTGGTAGCTGTATTTATTTATCGCAAATGGACTACTTGGGCCGGACTATCCAATCCGTTACGTGTTGTGTTGTTTCACCAACATTGAGGAGTTCACAAGGGCACTTTAAAACATAAACTACAAACAATGATTGACATGTAAAATAACTCTCAGGCTTCATGCACACTGGCTTAAAGGAGATGTATAGCCAAAGCTCACAAAATGAATTGTACTCCTGTGACCCGTTTTCAGCAGAGAGCAGGCTGAAGTCCGCTCTCTGCTGACATCACAGAAGTTGGTCCAGGCACCGTGTCATTGCGACAGTGGAGTCTGGATCCACCAGGTGCCTGGACCGACACCCGGCTCAGCCTCTTAGCGAGCCGCTGAGAGCCTGAGTCGGCCAGCCCCTTCACTGCCCAGAGCTGTGACTGAGCGATTAGCGGTGTTCCATCACTCGGTTCTCAGTGCAGAGGCGCTGGGGGACAGATGCAGCATCAGACCGTTGTTGCATCCACTTGGTAAGACTGAATTTGCAAAAAACCCCAAACCCATACTCCTGTTTTAAAAATTGCAGTTTCTACAGGAGTTTTGTACTCTGTCTGTAGAAGCAGCTCAATATTATCCTATGTGTCTATGCACATTAGGACGATTAGAGGCATATTTTAAAGTGATTGTAAAGATTTATTAAAAAAATAAATAAATAAATAAATATGTTATACTTACCTGGGGTAAAACTTAAGGGTTTTGCACAGAGCAGCCCCGATTCTCCTCTTCTGGGGTTGCCCCGGTGGCGCTCCTGGCCCCTCCTCTTTATCAGATGCCCCGATGGAGACCATTGACACAGACAGCAGGACTTTGCCCTGCCCCCCGCTCTCGTGATACTGGATTTGATTGACGGCTCCCGCTGCTATCAATCTATCCAGTGAGGACCCCGAGACAGTGACTGGAGCCGTTGGGCTCATGCTTGTCACTGAAACAAATGAGTTCCGGTAAGAAAAAGGGGGGCTCTGGGGGCAGCTGCAGCATAGAAGGTGTTTCACCTTAATGCATAGAATGCATTAAGGTGAGAAACCTTAAGACTTTACAACCTCTATAAGCTCAGCATTTAGAGGCAGGTAAAAAAAGTCCTTTTGGCTTGTGGTTTTGATTGGAGCTTTCTGACAGAAAAAATGTTAAACTCGCCTAAACTGTGTACAAAATATACGAGTATTTTTTTTTTTCTGCCAAGGGAACTTGCATGGAGCAGGGAGCTATGCAAATATTAGTCCATCTATGTGGGTGAGTAAAAGTTTTACCTTTAATCATACAGTTATATTGTATACAGTTTAGGCAGGGGTAGGAAAATTTATTTCTTACTCCTAAAAAGGTAGAAATCAGTGAGGGTGAACAATATTGGTCTGATTTATTCAATTCATTATAAATAGTCCTACCCTTCCCAAACGATGGAAACCAAGGACCATTATACTCTGCAATAGTCGGACAATTGTTTTGAAGCACACCCCAGTGTTTTTTAATAATTCTATGTACTGTAGTAGAAAAGAGGTGGTCTTACATAACAAACGGCAGCCTCAATTTATTGATCGCAGCAGAGGGTTGAGCAGGTTAACCCCTCTGCAACATTTTATTTTTCATTTCATTTAGTGGGGATTCTCTGACACTTTCATTACTCACAATTCTGCTCACCTGAGCCATGTTCGCTTTTCAGAATAGACTTAAAGAGGAACTGCAGTCAAGGTAGCAGAATCAAGATAAAAACATTATTATGTAGATTAATCACCATACTTTGTATTGAGAGTAAATTAAGCTGCAGCCACATTCTTCCTAGAAATGTCGCCGTCCACTCCGCCTCTCCGCCTTGACTGCGCATGCATAGTAGGAAATGTGCTTTTGTCCCAACATGGACAGGAAACTATAGCAGCGGCAGTGAACTTCTATCTCCACCTTCATCCAGCAACCACCCAGCCCTGCTGGCATCCTTGGCTTTCCTGTCACTCCCCACATCCCTGCTCCATTCTCCCCGTCCCTCCCCTGCCAGCAAACTCTCATGAGAGTGAGCATAAATATAAAAGAAAAAAAGCACTGCTGGGATATCTGACATTTATCTCCTGGGAGTCATCAGTGCAAATACAGGAAACCACGTCACTAGCCCAGGCTAGTTACAAGCAGGGAAAGAGGAAGTACAGAAAATAAGGTATTTACTACCACATATTCACATTTTTGATTCACAATGATTACACAGCAAGGGCTGAAGGTTTGATTGAAGGAAAGAAGAAAAAATGACTGAAGTGCGCTTTAACCACGCTATGTCAAAATGTAATTTAACCACACATGTAACAATTGATTATGATATGTTGGTTTCACAAATAAGTTATTAGCAATTTTGTTACCATTGATTTTCAAACTATTATCCAAAAAGGAGATCTCCACGTGACTCCAAGTTACTGTATATTAAAGCTTAACCTCATAGAATTATTATAATGGGCAATGGTACACTTGACTCAACAAATTTCTGAAGTAGAATCATAGTTATGTGCTGTAATTTAAAAGGAGGAATTATCTAAAACAAAAAAAAAATTGTGAAGACAAATTAATTCTGTTTAGAATCAAAGAGTATTAAAACCTAGAAAAGATTTAAGTTGGAGAGAGATGGAGTTGATTATACCAATAACTATTGTGATGTTATGCGAGGTGCGATAGTGTCGCCTTGCATTCGTTCACTTGGAGTGGAGAGTGAGAGTCCGACCCAGGATTTTGCCAGCCACCGTGGCAGAGATGGTTCCGGCTCGGAGTTTCTGGTCCACTCAAATCCCTCCTCAGCTGCATTAAATGACCAGGAAGAGATCTCGGTTTTGCTCTGGCCTGGGACTCATTATGGTTACACTGAGAGAGCTGCACCTTGATAGTTGGTTGCTCTAATGACTGCAAGAGAAAATGTTTGCATTTGTTTTATTTGAAGGTGTCAGGGACGAGCCTGACACCGTATAGAGAGGTATCCTGCTCTGAAGTAGTTTCGCGCTGGGCAGCAAGGTTTTTGCTATTTTGTTTTGTTTTCTGTCTTGCAACCTTTTACCAAAATAAAACTGGCAACCCGCCAGATTTTAAGAAAGTTTTGCCTTCAAGCCGCCTTCTTCCCAGGAAAGGTGATCCACACGAGCTAATCTCCCACACTATGTTTATAATTGGACAGAATCGTTCAAGATCTCTTAAACAAGGATGCTGGAACAAATGATTCTCCTCCTCTGCTTTATCAGCCACCTCCACTGGTTCCTCTACAAATGCATGTACTACTTTTTTGGAACAACCCATAACAAATCCAACCAACAGGGGAGGCAAGGGGTACAAATAGAGTACAAACAAGGAGAGTAATTACAAGACAAAAAGGAATGATATATATCAGGGCTCAAAATTTCAAGTCCTGAGCTACTAGCCAGGCCTTAAGGGCTACTCGCCACCAGTTGCCCCACCCAACCCCTACCCTGCCCCATCCCTAATTCCACCCTTAAACACACCCTCATAAATGATCTAATGAAATGACACTTAAATGTTTTATGCAGAATTAAAGTGGTTGTCAACTCGTGACAACCACTTTAACCTACAGGTAAGCCTATGATAAGGCTTACGTGTAGGTGCCCTGCATATCTCCTAAACCTGTATGGTTCAGGAGATATGCAGGAGATATGCAGAATATTAGCTGTGCCGACGTAATTTTGGCACATGCACGGTGAAAAAACGGCCTCAGGGCAGTTTCTCCACTGTGATCGTGCCGTGAATGGCGGCTCCCAGCCAGTCACAGAGCCGGAGATTGCGGCCCCGGAAGGAAGAGGGGCAGAAGATGGACGCCGCCAGCACAGGGGACAGCGCTGGACATCGCAGGCTTTGTTTGCAGGTAAGTGGCACATAATGGGCTATGTGATGCATAGTAGCCCATTATGTTTCTAATTTAAAGGGGATTGTAGAGGAAGGAAACCCCATCTTGGTTTACTTCCTCTTTAATTTACACAAATATATATGAACAAAAAAACGTTATCAGTGCAGCCTCATCTGTGCCCAACAATGCAGCCTACATGTTTCCATCAATGCCTCTTCACCTGTGCCCAACAATGCAGCCTACCTGTGGCCAACAATGCAATCTACCTGTGTCCATCAATGCCGCTTCACCTGTGCCCAACAATGCAGCCTACCTGTGTCCAACAATGCAACCTACCTGTGCCCATTAATGCAGCCTACCTGTGCCCATCAATGAAGCATAACCTGTGCCCATCAATGCAGCCTACCTGTGTTCATCAATGCAGCCTACCTGTGCCCATCAATGCAGCTTACCTGTGTCCAACAATGCAGCCTACCTGTGCCCATCAATGCAGGCTACCTGTGTCCATCAATGCAGCCTAACTGTGCCCATTAATGCAGCCAGAAGAGAGAGGAGAGGAAGAAGAGAGTCGGGGAAGAGAGAGGAGAGCAGGCGGCCGGATAATCAGAGCGCCGAGGAACATCACTGTAACAGCTTTCATTTGAATTGCCGAGTGTTCCCGCCATCACATACTGGCCCAGGTACTTTGATACACATCACACATCCCAACATTGGATGGGTGATCTGTCTATCAAAGTACCCCGGGCCAGGAGGCAGGGCTGTGTGTGACAGCGAGTGCGGGGAACAACACTCAGCAATTCTAATGAAAGCTGTTACAGCGATGTTCCTCGGTGCTCTGATGATCCGACCGCCTGCTCTCCTCTCTCTTCCCCGGGGCTTTTGCTGGGAGAACGTCTCCCATTCAACCCCGCCTGCCGGCGGTGCTTGCCCCCTCACTCCGAGGCAGCCCACACTCGCCAGCCCTCATTTTCCACACGCAAAATGTGAGTAAGTGAGTAGAAAATTTGAGGGCTGATATACATCATTATACATAATGATAGAAACAGCTATGGTACACAAAAACATCATTTTTAATTTATCAGAATTTGAATTATGAATTTTAAACAAGGGTTGTTTAGTTTGTGTCTAAAGAAAAAAAATGGTGTATTTGTTATATACAGTATATATATATATATATATATATATATAAAACTTTTTTTTTACTCTTTTGTGTATTTCCATCTCTCTTGTTTCTGATATATTTTTGTCATGGGATGAATTTGAGATCTTTTTCTACATTTGATGTTGAAGAGTGAGCACAAATTGGTAATCATCCACTGATGTTAAATATGATATAAGTAGCATTTTGTTGAATCATCATTCGTGTTCCTGTTTGATGAAGAGCGTTCTGTCTTGTGCCTGAAACTGTTGTTGAAATGGAAAATTTTGTATTTATTATGTTTCTTTTTATTTTTTTAACAAATTCGAAGTGCAGCAATTTCTTCGACTATATATATTCAGTGGGAATAGAAAATAATTGCCCCCCTCTGTTGCTTTGCAGCCTGAAAAGAAGAGAGACACAGGTTTCGTTTTATCCAGCTGTATTTACTCAGTGCAACTTATAACATCCATGCCGATTCACACTAGTGCAATGACAGACACATTACATGCGATGTCTGTGCGATGCAATTTCAGCCATACAAATTGTATGGCTGAAATCGCATTGCATTCACACCAAAATGGTGCAGGACCCTTTTTTTGGTCCGCACTGGAATCGGATCGCATAGGTGTTCACATTGCGTTCTGCAAACAAATTTGGGGGTGCCGTTAACTTTGTACTGACACCCGCAGCGATCCGCAGATCTCAGTGTGAACCAGTGTGTGATTCAGGTGCGATGCGGGAACACGCACTAGATTCACAGGGTGCTCGCATCGCACAAGCGTGAACCGGCACCCTGAGGCTGCATTCACACCTGAGCGACACGTTTTTGGGCGTTTTTGAAGCTTTTTGTCGCGCGCAAACGCCGATGTTGTGCTAATACGCGCGTTTGACACTTTTCCATGGATTCTATGACAATAGAAAAGTATCAGAAAAATACCCCCGGGAGTAGTTTGAGCATAGGGCATTTGGCTTCAGGCATTTTTGAGTGGAGATGTGAACCATCTCCTTAGAGAATCATTGATTTTTTCCCCTCCAGCGTTTTGTAGCTTCATGCTTCAGGCATATTTGAGCTACAAAAAGCTCAGGTGTGAATGGGCCCCAAGTGAAAGATATAACACCAACATGTCATAAAAAAATTAAAAACAGAATAACTGAGTTGGAAAAAGCATCACCCCCCCCCTCCTAAAAATGACTTGTAAACTCAATCAGGTGTAGCTAATTACCTTCTCAATGGCACACAGAGCCATTTGTCTTTCAACTCTAATCAGCTGTGGTCATTTTAATTAGCTCAATATCATTATCAATGCCTTGAAGCACAGTGAAGTCTATTATTAAGAAGTGGAAGGTATTTGATACAATGCATGAATGTTATGAATAGTGTAGCGCAATACTTATTATCATCTATCATTTAAAAAAATACAAACAGTGCATAAATCAGTGTTCAATCACATATATCAGTGTCCATATAAATTAATCCATGAATATACAGATCCACTATTTTATTGCAAATCTCACGTGGTGGAGGAGCAGAGAAATTGGTTGTAGAGATCGTTTGTGGATTTGTATATTCATGGATTCATTTATATGGGCACTGATATATATGTGGTTTAACACTGATTTATGTATTGTTTGAATTTTTTTAATTATAGATTATGATAGATGGTAATAGGTATTGTGCTACACTATTCATGATATTCAAATTTTACTGTTGAAGTATGGTGAAATCACTTCTTGAGTGTCAACAGCATTACGTACATTATATTCTACTTTATATTATTTTAGGTTTTCACTAATTTATTTTGGCTGCACTAATAATTGCTTCAGGGGGGTTTTTTTGGTACAACACAGACCCTCCCTGGATCAGGACGTCGCTCCAAACTGGATAAAAGAGCAAGGAGGAAAGTGGTCATAGAGGCTACAAAGAGGCCTTCAGCAACTCTGAAGCTGTTGCAGGAATTTATGACAAAGAGTGATCATTGTGTGCATGTGACAACAATTTCACAAATCCTCTATAAATGTGGTGAGGTTTGGGAGGGTTGCAAGAAAAAATGCACTCCTCAAGAAAGGCCACCTGCAGTCATGACCGAGCTTTGCCAAAACACACCTTGAAGATTCTGAGGCCACATGGAAAAAGGTACTATGGTCAGATGAGACTAAAATGTAATTATTTGGCATCAGCACCAAATGATATGTCTGGTGCAAATCCAATACAGCTCACCATCCAAATAACAACATTCCTACAGTATGAAGGTAGCAATATTCTGGTATGGGGGTGTTTCTCTGCAGCAGGGACTGGAGTACTTGTCAGGATTGAAGGAAAAATGGATGGGGAAAAATACTATGAAATTCTTGAGGAAAATCTGCTTCCCTCTACCAGAAAGTTGTAATTGGGAAATAAGGTTTAACTTCCAACATGACAATGACCCAAAGCATACAGCAAAAATGGCCACACAGTGGTTGAAGGAGAAAAAGGTGACTGTCCTTGCATGACCTAGTTAGAGCCCAGACTTAAACCCCAGTGAAAATCTGTGGAATGACTTGAAGACTGCAGTCCATAAATGGTCACCATTACATTTAAAGTGTTACTAATCCCACAACCAGGCCCGTGTGCCTCCCTTGCACACCTGAATAGGAGGGATGGCTGGGGTGGCATTTAGAGGACCCAATCTCCTCCATTTTTCTCCTTCTGATGTTCACAGGGTCCCTGTGTGCTTCCCTGGTCCCCCCCCCCATAGAGCTGCTGTCTTCCTCTCTCCTGCCAGCTGCTGTAGAAGATGTGTCATGATGGAGAGATGGGATTCATTCTGTGCAGCTGAGGCTAAACTGATGGTGATTGAGGGCTGAGGTTGTTTAGACCCCTGATATCTCATCAAAGCCCCCCAACAGCCAAATTATAAAAAAAAAATTGGAAAAGAAATAAAATGAAATGGTAAAAAAATAATAAAATTAAAATGATAAAAGCTTATTGAAAAAAAAAAAAAAAAGAATGAAAATAAAAATTAAAAACTATTGACACCAGTGAGGGAACTATTAGGATTGCAAAGGTTGCAATTGTGACCCTAGCATTTCACCACCATGGGAAGGCCCAAGGATGGCAGAAAGGGGGCCCGCTGCAGAACCTGTGAAAGGGCCCCGCTGCGGTACTGTAATAAAGAGACCCGCAATAGGAGTAAAGGGCCCCAGGATCAGTGGGAAGAGGGAAGGACCCTGGCCAGGGGGCCCTTCATAATTTCTTGCACCGGGGCCCTGCTGGGGGACTTTCGAGTTCTGATGGTGGGGGGCTCTTGACATCTGATGCAAGGAAGACATCTAGTCTTACATCTAGTCTTACAGATAGAACTGGCTCTTTGATGGCAACCATAATGCTGATGCGGCCCGCAATGAAATTGAGTTTGACAACCCTGCAGTAAAGGATGTTTGTTATACTCACTGCGGAACCTAAGGGGTTAATCCTCTGCATTGTGTAAAAAGGCTGCTTGATCTTGTATGCACAGATCCTCCTCTTCCTCCACTCACTCTAGAACAGGTCCGGATAACACAGAGTTACTGGAATCAGGCTGCACATGCTCAGTTTGGTGTGTTTTGCTAGATATTTTTTTGTCTTGGGAGAGTGCATGTGATCAGCACAGGGCCAATCAGCACTGTCCAGACAGAGGGTCAGGGGTCCTGGATCCTGATAGGACAGCTCAGTACAGTATGAAAACTCCTCCTACAAGCTGTAACCAGGCACTGATAAAAGTCACAAGACTGCTATATACTGCTGATGATAAAATGTATTTAGCAGTTTATATTTACTAAAACTATTGCATTTCCATGTTCTGTGTACTGTGGGAGACGAGATATAGTGAATGCAGGGTCCTGGGTTTAGTAACACTTTAACTGAACTTGAGCAGTTCTGCATAAAAGAGTGGGAAAATATTCTAGATGTGCAAAGTTAGTAGAGACATATCCCAACAGACTAAAGGCTGTAATTAAAGCAAAAGGTGGTTTAACAAAATACTGACACAAGGCAATGATCTTTTTTCTAAGTCAGTGATTCTGTTTTTGAATTTTTCACTTTTTTTTCTGACATGTTGGTGTTATATCTTTCACTTGGATGTTATAAGTTGCACTGAGTAAATACAGCTGGATAAAACAAAAACTGTGTCTGTCTTAATTTCAGGCTGCAAAGCAACAAAATGTGATTATTTTAACCGCTTGCCGACGGCTGATCGGCATTTGACGGCGACAGTGTGGCTCGATTGCGCGAATCGCCGTCATATGACGCGGCCGCGAGATCGAGCCCAGTGAGCACGCGCGCACCGCCGGAGGCGCGCCCATGCGCTCACGGTGTCCGGGGAGGGCCAGGGTGCGGGTGCGGCGGATTCGATCTCCGCCGGCCACCCGCGATGCCCCCCCCGGAGTGAAAGAACGGAGGTCCGTGTAAGTAAACACGGACCTCCGTTCTGTGAGGGGGGAAGGGCTGTGATCACAGCCTTCCTCTACATGGAGGCTGTGATCACTTTCCTTCCCCAGCTAGGGCAGTCCCCACACAGTAAGAACACGCCCAGGGAACACAGTTAACCCTTAGAGCGCCCCCTGCAGGTTAACCCCTTCACTGCCAATGGCATTTACACAGTAATCAGTGCATTTTTATAGCACTGATCGCTGTATAAATGCCAATGGTCCCAAAAAAGTGTCAAAATGTTCTGACATGTCCGCTGAAATATCGTAGTACCGCTAAAAATCGCAGATCGCCGCCATTACTAGTAAAAAAAAACAAAAAACCCCAGAAATTAATTCTCATCATCCGTAAACGCGGCCACTTTTGCGCAAACCAATCAATAAACACCGATTGCGATTTTTTTTATCACAAATATGAGGAAGAATATAAATCGTCCAAAACCGATGAAAAAAATGTTTTTTTATATTTTTTTTTGGATTTGTATTTTAGCAAAAAGTAAGAAATTTGGGTTTTTTTGCAAAATTGTCGCTCTTCTTTTGTTTATAGCGGCGATCAGAAATGACGCAGTGGTGATCAAATACCACCAAAAGAAAGCTCTATTTGTGGGAAAAAAAGGACGCAAGTTTCGTTTGGGTGCAACGTTGCACGACCGCGCAATTTTCAGTTAAAGCGACGCAGTGCCGAATCGCAAAAAGGGCTCCGGTCCTAAAGCTGGAAATCCTTCCGGTCCTTAAGTGGTTAAAGGTGGGCGATTTTTTTCTATACCCACTGTATTTGGCTTTTGGGGTAACCTGATTTTGTTGCAAATGTGATTTGAAGTGCAATTCACCTTGGTTGTTTATATATGTAGAGAGAATTAATTTTTGGAATTGCAGCTCTATTGTTTCAGCCTATATGTGGGCATTATATGACTGTGTTTCACTACTTGTCCACTACTAACAAAGAATATTTTATTAATAAAGACAAAAAAGGTTGTTCTGAAGCAGAAAACACACAGCCACCTGAAAATAGAGATAGTAATAACATTTAGTGGATTAGTGGATACGTTTGCAAATTTTGCTTAAAAAAGTATTCATTATATTGTTTTTAGTACCAACATCACTACATACTGTATTTAAGGTTTGTTGACAGAATCCAGTGCTCCTAAATGGGGCTTTTTAGGGAACTCTATAAGGTTAAAATTGTATTTTTATGTTAAAAACCAGACCTAAAACCAACAACATTTAAATCTGCTATAAAACCAAGTTATTGAGACAGACTTCATAAGTATTATAGTAAAATAGTTCTCAATGTTGTTATTGCTATACCCATTATTTGCCATTTTTTTTAAATTTCAGGTACTTATATAGCACTGTCAATTTACTCAGCGCTTTACATATACAGTATACATTCACATCACTCCCTACCCTCAAGGAGCTTACAATCTAAGATCCCTAAACTCACATGCGTACATACACTAGGGCCAAGTTAGACAGGATCCAAGTAACCTACCATCATGTCTTTGGAGTGTGGGAGGAAACCGGAGTACCTGGAGGAAACCCACGCAGGCACAGGGATGGATGCAAGGATGCAAACTCCAGGTAGGTAGTGTTGTGGTTGGGATTCGAACCAGCAACCCTTTTGCTGCTAGGCACTACACCACTGTGCCGCCCCAGAAATTGATCCATAACTGCATACAACTTTAATCATATAGCTCTTAGTGTGTTTGTTGTACTAGGTTTTTGCGTATGTGTTTGGGGTAGCTATTAACCGGTTCCCCACCGCGCGCCGTGTTTTCACGGCGGCAGTGGGGGAGCGCTGCGCGTCTCGCCGTAAATAAGCGGCGATTCGCATTTGGCCACCAGGGGGCACGCGCGCGCCCGCCGCACTCCTGGGGAGTGTGCCCGCGGCTCGGGCGGACCCGATGTCCACCGGCGAGCCGCGATGAGCGGCTACAAGGAAAAGAACGGGGAACCGCCGATGTAAACACGGCGGTTCCCCGCCCTGTCAGTGGGGCATGAGAGATCTACTGATCCCTGTCACTGGGATCAGTTAGATCTCTCATGCCCATGTTAGCCCAACCCCCCCACAGTAAGAACACACCCAGGGAACACGATTAACCCCTTCACTGCCCCCTGCAGGTTAACCCCTTCATTGCCAATGACATTTATACAGTAATCAGTGGACATTTAAATTTCTGATCGCTGAATAAATGTCATTGGTCCCAAAAAAGTGTCAAAATGTTCCGACATGTCCGCCCCAATATCGCATTACCGCTAAAAATCGCAGATCGCCCGCATTACTAGTAAAAAATAAAAAAAAAATAAAAACCCCAGAAATTAATTCTCACCATCCGTAAACGCGGCCACTTTTGCGCAAACCAATCAATAAACGGCGATTGCAATTTTTTTTATCGCAAATATGAGGAAGAATATTAATCGGCCAAAAACTGTGAAAAAAATGTTTTTTTATATTTTTTTTTGGATTTGAATTTTTGCAAAAAGTAAGAAATTTGGGTTTTTTTGCAAAATGGTCGCTCTTCTTTTGTTTATAGCGGCGATCAGAAATGACGCAGAGGCGATCAAATACCACCAAAAGAAAGCTCTATTTGTGGGAAAAAAAGGACGCAAATTTTGTTTGGGTACAACGTCGCACGACCGCGCAATTGTCAGTTTAAGCGACGCAGCGCCGAATCGCAAAAAGTGCTCTGGTCCTAAAGTGGGAAATTCTTCCGGGGCTGAAGTGGTTAAGATGACTTGATATGTTTTGCAGATCAGCCGTCTGCTTCTTAATATACAAATAGTGGTGTGTACAATAGGATAATGTGTTGTTAAAGCATATTGACTATTACAGTTAGAAATAAAGGTGTACATTCTGAAATCACTCACTAGATATTAGTTATACCAGTGGCACTAGCAGCACATAGGATATGGTGGATAGTGGGCAATTTTCAGGTCTTGCTAGAAGGGTTTAAGGTCCCTTTCACATGGGCGGCTGTTCTGCCGTTGCTAAATGCAAGCCAGATACCAGACTCCAAAGCACAACGATTACTTGCATTTGTACATTCCGATTAGCCACGGTTACATGCAGCTATGTTTAGCTGCAGTGGAAACATTCTTAACATTCTTGACATTTCTGAAGTGCTTTCTATTGATTTTCTATACTTGTTGCCGTTGCTATCCGTAGATGACACAGTGCACTGCTTTTACCTGCAGATAGCTTCAGATTTGTGCAGATAGCTGCAGATTCATGCAGATAGCTGCATAACATCGTTTCTGGACGCATTCCAATCCATTTTTTTTTCAATCGTTCTAAATCGTCTGTAACAAAACCGTTGATAAATGCAGAGTGTGAAAGGGGCCATAGGAAAGCATTGTCACAGTATAGCTGATGTAGATAACTTTATCTATCCGCAGCTAAAAGCTGGATTCTATCCGTCCGTGTGAAAGGGACCTAATTGCTATGAGCTTGCTAGTACTAGTCAAAGGATACATTTATCTCTCTCCAATGTACAATTCAAATTAAAGAACAGCATTTCGAATGAAGGCCAATTATATCAACAATTTGCCAACACGTATCTAAAACAGATAACCAACTAATCTCTACTGATAAGATTGTGGTTTTGAAATCAGATTAAATGTATCTCTCTATCTCACATAATACAACACTTGCAATCATTGATTTGGACTCTGATCATTTCTTTGTTTTATATGTATGATGCAATAAATCCACTGCATTTTTTTCTTACCCAAAGCACGCTTTGGTATTTATGGGGGTATTTTAGACCCTATTTATTTGTTTTCATTTCCATACTATCACACTATTCTGTTATAAATTTTTTTTTTTTTTTTTCTTGAAATTGAAAGATTTAAGCAAATCAGTCCACACATGTATGTGAACAATGTGCAGATAATTTCAGCAGGAAGCAGACGAATTTCTATCCATGTATGGCTGGCTTAACAGAGGAACAGATTCCCATTTATTTCTATGCTGAGCTGGACATTGATATGGGTCATAGAACAGTATTAGTTGGACACATTATTGCATGTGCAGTAGATGACAGGCTCTGTTGTTCTGTTGCAGTTTAATTTTAGGGCACACTACACACATGGAACAGGACCATAGCATACTTGTAAGCTTTTATAGCACAATGTCCCTCCCTAACTCAACTTTAAAATAATATCCTAAAGTGCTTAAAGAGGAACTGCAGTCGACATAATTTGTAATAAAACGTCTTTGCCATTCTGAAGCTTCCCTCCAACCACTTTGCATATTATTTTATATATACTGTGATTCTGAACTTGCCATATATGCTGCAGAAATCTCCCTCCACTGAGTCTGACTGCAATCATTTTAACTGTGGGCAGATGAAGCTGCTGCTTGTTCACTTCCTGGATTTACACAGACACACTGAGGCACAACTTCAGCTCTGCAGCTCTCATTGGCCCTCTTATGACTCCCCCCCCCCCCTCCCTGGCAAACTCTCACGAGAGTGAGAGAGAGCTGTGCATGATGTCATACACCGAGGCTTTTTTCCAGACAAGAAACAATAAGTGGGCCGTATAAGGCATTTATTGGCAGAATAAAAATGTTTTACTATACAAAGTTAAAACAACAAGGGCAGAAGATTTAATAGATGGATAGATGAAAAACTTTAACTGACACTGGGATGCTTGGTCAATTGTAAAAAAAGTAATACAATTATTAAGAAAGATGTAGCGATTGTAAGTACAGTATAGAATTTACAGAAAAGCAAAACTCCAGAAGTATACAAGCACAGTTTATGTCAGTTATGTATCCATTGGAGAAGTGTTAAAGTGTTACTTAACCCATGTATATGCAGTAACACATGCTTGTTATACTCACCGTGGAACCTAAGGGGTTAATCCTCTGCATTGTGTAAAAGACAAAGTGGGAGTGGTTGGGACTCTGAGTGCATGGCAACATCCCAGAAACATATGAGAAAGAGGAAAAACCCTCCAAAAAGGACTTTGGGCATGCACGGACAAGGTACACTCAGACACTGTGAAATATAATTTCAAAAATTACAAAAATGTATTAATACAATAGTGTGCAGATAAAAGGCATTTATAGGCACATATTGGATAAACCGATATGAGTGTACCTTGTCCGTGCATGCCCAAAGTCCCTTTTTGGAGAGTTTTTTTCTGCATTGTGTAAAAAGGCTGTTTGATCCTGTATGCACAAATCTTCCTCTTCTTCCACTGACTCCAAAATATGTCCGGATAAGACAGAGTTACTGGAGTCAGGCTGCACATGCTCAGTTTGGTGTGTATTGCTAGAGAGTTTTTTTTCCTTGGGAAAGTTCATATGCTCAGCTCAGGGCCAAGCAGCACTGTCCAGACAGAGGGTAAGGGGTCCTGCATCCTTATAGGACAGCCAATGCAGTATGAAAACTCTTCCTACAAGCTTTAACCAGGCACTGATAGAAGTCATAAGACCGTTCTAACTGCTGCTGATGAGAAAAGGTATTTAGCAGTTAATATTTACTAAAATAAATGCATTTCCATGTTCTGTGTACTGTGGGAGACCAAATATAGTGAATGCAGGGTCCTGGGTTTAGTAACACTTCAAATATGTTCTTAGTAGCACTTAGACATTGAGAAGGAAGCAGTGCACTCTAATTAATCAGGTGTGGAGAACAGGGGGATAACCTCAATATGCTGCTGCTTCTCTGTTGTCCAATCAGGGGTTAAGTTGTGTCATTCTTATATTGTTTAATGGCAGTCTAGTAGGCATGGAGGTTGATTACTTTGTTGTGTTCTCCTAAAGGGATGCTTGAAACAAAAATGAGTTAAGTAGAATTCCAAATCATCTGGTAGGTATTAACCCTAATATGTTGTCATATCTGAAGCTGTTTGCCTGAAGTTCAAGTTTAATATCCAATAAAAATAATATATTTATAGGTTAAATAAGTCTATTGTGGAATATTGTTCAGCAGCACAAACTGAAAACTGGTATGGATGTAATTGAAAATTCTTTTATGTCTCTGGAAACATACGACCATTTTATTTGAGGGCATAATCAGCCATTGTTATCAGAGAAGTAGTGGCCAGCATAATACATGTCTGATAAGACTGCATGGAATGTGTAATAAATATGAAGATTGTGTAGCAAAAGATTGCCGAAGTCAATATTGCAGAGGCCACATAACAGATGATCTATAGATAATCTTGATAATAAATATCTCTTGGGTGAGTTAGAAGCTACATTCAAATTAGATAAGTCATAAAGAATACACAAAAAAAATACAAAAAGATCACTTTGGAGTACAAGAAAGAATCACAAATATAGCACTTATCCCCCAGGTGGTTGCCGAGAATGCACCCAGATCTTCCACAATAAGGCCTCATACACACGGCGTATCTAAAAAAATAAACAAAACGTCGGGTCCGACGTCAAGGAAAAAAAGTCTACGTTTTTGGGCGTTATGCATTGGCGTTTTTGAGCATTAGTGAGCGTCAGCGTCAATAGGCGTTTTTTAATAAAAATCATCCCTCTGCTATTTTTCAACCTAAAAACGTCGGCGTCAAAAAACCCTGGAAAACGCCGGTACAATATTAGGTGGCGTCTGTTGGCGTTTGTTGGCGTCGGCGTCAAAAAACGTCAAAACGTTACAGCCTCAGAACGCGATGGCCATGGGTTCTACTTTCTGCTCACTAACGCTGACACCACCTACAGCTCAAAAACGCCGACGTTTTTATGGGGCCATTGACTAACATGGAGAGCGTCAAAAAACGTCCGTGTGTATGAGGCCTAAGAGAGACAGAGGCTGTTAATCACACAAGCTCAGTCCCAAGCACACAGAGAATCCAGGCTCAGTCTAGGGCAGGGGTGGCGAACAAGTTAGACACAAAGAGCCAAAATTTTAAACTGTGAGAGTCAGAGAGCCACACCACGCAGTGACCTGCCAAAACAGACAAACACTCACACAGAAGCGGCGCGAATTGACGCGAATCGGCGCGATGCAGCGCGAAGCGGCGCTCGTGGCGATCTCAAGGCGGCTTACGAGGAGACTTCTAGCATAGAAGTCAATGCAAGCTGCCTGAGATCGCCCTGAGAGAAACATGAAACTTGGCAAAGAGCCACAGTATATACAAAATATGATAAGAGGCAAAGAGCCGCATTCATTATGGCCGGGAGCCGCATGCGGCTCGAGAGCCGCGTGTTCGCCACCCCTGGTCTAGGGGATGTCTTCTTAGTATTTATTGTTGAAGAACTTCAACAGGAGAGGGGTTTAAGGTCACAGGATATTCTAAATCGATCAGTTGCAACAATAGGAGTATAAACTTCTCTTTAATCTTCTAATAACAGCTTTTCTGGAGGTAACAGGGACAGTACTTCTAGGACCCTACCACAGCAGTCCATATAGCAGCCTCTGGCACTTTTACAATTTATAGCCCACAGCACGGTCTTTATTCACAGTGTCCTAGAAACTGTTGCCACCTAGCATCCACAGATATATCCCCAGTAAGGGAGATAAAAAGATCATTTTCTAGGCCAGGACTTAGACATTACCCTCCAGCAAGTATAATCCTTTGGCAATTTTCTCCAGGCCTTCAGCCAGAGGCGTAACTAGAACCTTCAGGACCCCGGTGCAAGAAATTATGAAGGGCCCCCTGATCCCTGGCCAGGGCCCTTCCCTCTTCCCACTGATCCTGGCGCCCTTTACTCCCATTGTGGGTCCCTTTATTATGGTACTGCAGTGGGGCCCTTTCACAAGTTCTGCAGCAGACCCCAGGGTGACCAGGGAAGCACACAGGGGCCCTGGGAACAGCAGAAGACAAGTAAACTGGATAGAGGAAAATGGAGGAGATTGGGTCCTCTAAATGCCACCCCCGCCATCCCTCCTATTCAGGTGTACAAGGGAGGCACATGGGCCCCCTGGACCATGGGGCCCGGTTGCAATTGCAACCCCTGCAACCCCTATCGTTACGCCCCTGCCTTCAGCCCATCTGCTGCTCAGGTCCAGACTGCAATCTCTTGACCCAGGATTTCTACTCCTAGGGGCAACAACCCTAGGTGGACTGGAACCCTCTCAGTCGAAGAAAGAACCCTCTGCTCAGGCCTACTGAACATTTATCACCTTACCAGCCAATTTCTGGATGCCTCCTTCCAGGGACTGGCTGAGACATGCTAACTATTTAACTGAGTATTCAAATCTCCCTGCCCTATATTCTAGAAACTTCTTTCAGAGGCAGGTGAGAGGAATCAAACTCTCAGCTCAGGAAACCACAAAAATACCAAATCAATCACTGCTCAACTCACTACAGGGAAGAGAAAAAAATTAACCTAGCAGCCTAAGGAGGGCGCTATAAAAAAAACCAAAATTATCAATGAAACCTCCTTTTGTAAACTGACGCATTCTACTCAAATACAGTGGTAATTCTTTCTAAAAAATATGTGCAGGAAAAAAGTTTTAATTTTCTTATTTGCTTGAAATATAAAAGCTAGAATGTGATTCATTATTGTATGCAGGTCCCCCTTTCTTTGCTCTAGTATTGGAAACATTTGAAGCTCTCTTTTGTGTGGGGTTACAAGAAATGGCCCTCCCCAAACAGGATATTACGCTAAACCTGTAGGTAAATAAGAGAACCGAAACCTTTGTCAAGTGGGTTTGACAATAAAGTTGGCAGTGCCTCCACCCAAGACAGGGCCTCTGTGAATACAGTTGAATCCCTTCCTGGGAAATTAACCACTAATCTAGTTGATGTAATTGGAAGAAGATGAGCTGCTGCAACCCACATATAACATTAAAAAGGAGTTCCAGGGTCCAGGGAGTTCCTCACCTGCTGCCAGCATCTTGACTAAGGGAAACTGGCTGTGAAGCCATATGGCTTCACAGCCAGTTTCCTACTGTCCGTGCACAAAGCAAGCTGCTCTTTGTGAATGGGCCAGCTGTGGGGGAAGGAGGGGGCGAACTGAGCCGGAAGTGGGAGCGGGTGCCTGCAAAATCCAGGTACCTGCTCCCCCCCAAAAGATGTCACATGTGGCAGCAGAGGGGAGGAGGAGGCAGACAAGCGGAGCTTTCCCTTTTGGGTGGAATTGATTGAAAATGATACATACATCCAATGTACAAACAGATATTATCAGCAAAGGGCCTAACAAGAGTCTTAATAAAGATACCTCTATATGAAAGTTGCAGAAAAGTGCAGTTGCAAGGGATGATCACGATGCAGTGCCTAGATCTTCAGTGATGGAGAGATCTTCCAGCCATTGTCCAACCAGCCTGGAATGCAGCTTCTCAACAGTAAAATCGGTTGTGTGGCACTGGAACTCAGACTTTCCTATCTACTCTGCCTTTTAGTCCCTAGTAGCTTCTAATCTGTCATGTAATCCGACCAATAACTACCAGAGGTGGTTGTCAGATGCCTAATGTGGCATTAGCCTATGCTGGTTATGGAGCCCTAAGCTAAAACTAGCTATAAAATCCCAGACCAGAAGAGACAGGATTAACTAAAATAACAAGAGCTGTGTATAAACTCACCTGCTAATATACTGGAAGGTGGCCACAACATGTACTGTGTACAGTAGCACAGATCTAGCTATCTGGTACTGTGCATGTGTGATAATAACAACAAGACAGAGAATTGTCTGTCACTAGCATTCAGATCAAAAAGTTATGGGCAGCTACAGTTAAACAACCAGAACACAGGAACAATTACCTAATAGTCTTTTCTTCTGGTCTAGATAAAATACAGTATTGCAGTAACGCTCCTGCAGATGAACTCAGCCAGGATGCACAGAAAACTCTTGCAGCTGTGGACAGGAGGGATGATCAGTGCAGTGTGTGGGGGGCACTTAGAGGAAGCAATCCACTCTATGGCTTTCTATACAGCAGCTGAAAGCCAGCCTGGTCCCCTCTCCCTCCCACTGATTTGAGCTGCTGTAAAAAGAGGGGATCAGTTCCTCTAATTACCAAACTCCCCATTGCACCAATCACCCCTTCTTGTCCCACATACACTGCTTTTGAAAACAGATGGCTTTGAGGTGAGGACTGGAGGACTTGTATAAACTCTTTGTTAATACTGCAGGTAAATTACCCCATATGCTGGCTTGTAAAAAAGATTTAGGGATAGAAATTGATGAGGAAAACTGAAGGGACTGGTCAGTCAGGGAGTTTAAAGGCATTATAAAATCTGTTTCTGGGGCTGTGGGCAAGTGGGTTTGATGTTCCACACATGGTGGTCATGTCGTAACAATGGTAAACGTTAAAGATACCAGAGTGGCCCTACTACACAAACCTGTAGAGGGGGTGACCAGGCACACCCAAACTCTGATTTACTTTATGTTCCTTGCAGCCAAGATAGCCATTGCAACCTCTTGGAAAAAACAACTGTTGACTTAGCTGTGATGAAGCATAAGTTTACTTGGATCCTCACTAATGAAAAGCTGGTTAGCATACTAAAAGGTATCATTGCATGATTCAAGAGGGCTTGGAATCCATTGATACAATATCGCCAACCTCCTTCGTGATGGTCGTTGTGGTGCTGGCTGGGAAGGACAGCCAGGGTGGGCCATAGCTCTTTCCCTATTTCACCTTTTCCCCTACACCCCCCTCCCCTTTTTCCTTTCCCTAATTTGCTTCTCTTTGTCTTACTTTTCTCCTTTCTATTGATGTCTCTAAATGCCTTGTACAAGATTATCAATCACCCATTCAGCTGGTGGCTCTTTGGTTGGTTACATTTTTTTGCGCCTTAGTGGGCACTTGGTAATTTCTGTAATTTCATGATTTTTTCCCCTCAACTGGAGAATGCCTGCAATTTATACTTTATTGTTCTCCATTATATTATATTATTATATATTATGCAATGTTAACACTATTCTTTATCAATGTCTTGGCCTATGTAAGCCTTCACATACATGCTACCATTGTTGTTCTTATCTGTCTGTTTGTAGCACATTCCACCTGCGTTGTGGACTATCACCTGTTTTTTAATTGATGAACTCCGTTTTGCCTGTTATGGTCTTTAACCTTTTTTATGGGAATGTTCAATAAAAATATTAAAAATTTAAAAAACATAAGGGCTCATTCACAAGGGTTCTCTGGCCCATACAGTGTGGATAAGTGGTTCTGTCTGTGCACACCTTCATCCACAGGCCTGTCAAGTTAGGACCTGTGGCTGTGTTTGTACAGTTGTTGCATCCCCATAGCATAACATAGGCTGCCTGCACTTAAAAACAATGCACTGTACAGACCACAGCAACTTCTGGGCTGTCACAGATGCGTGCGTTGTTGGCTCTGCCTGTGAGTTTTTGGGGGGGATATCAAACCGGACATTCTGAAAAATCAAAGAAGTCTATGTAGCCAATGCCCCCTTGGGGGTTGCTGAATGTTGTGGTTCCCCTGATCACACTGCCATCAGTCACACTTCTTTCTCACATCCAGAGTCACAGAACAGGCTGGTACTTTGTTTTTGTGTTTTTATTAAGGGATTGAACTTGGATGGGGTAGGGGTGATTATGGGATGCCCAAGGACTAACAGTTCTTTTATGGAACCTCTATATACATCTTAGTATATACACTTCTCCTTCTTCACTCCAGCACGAAACTTGCTGCATGATCAACTCCTTGTTCCTCTCTTCAGCACAAAACTTGGTTCCAGCCTAGCTAGCACAAAGTGAGGCCTGCTATAGTTGAAGCAGGACCACCCATTACAGGTAGGGACCGCTGGCTCCCAAAGTGTAGCAAAGTACATGTGTGCTAGCTTGTATGATGGACTACAACTCCCAGCCCATCCTATTCCAGGACTTGCTAGCCCTTCCAGCTGAAACAGCCTTCTATACTTCCACAGTGACACCACAGTCCCAAACTGGCTTCTGCATCCTTTCCAGACTGTCTCTCACCTCAATCCTCTCCAGCATGCCTCCTCCAGTTCCCCAAGGCTTGTGTTGCTCACCGACTCCTGACACCTGTGGTTCCTCTCCTGAAGATCTCTCCGATAACTCTCTCTCCCGCTGTCCTTTCCGCTCTGCCTTGTGCCTCTCCACCAAGATCTCACTCCTGGCCGCACACGAGCACTCCAGGCCCGAGGTTGGTAGCTGCCCTGGTCTAGGTGGTGGAAGGCCTGTTGAGAAATAATTGGCTGCTAGTTCTGGAGATTCCTGCTGCTTCATCAGTCCCGCACTGGCTCTGACACATCCGCCTCTGAGGGGGCCTCCAAAGAATAAAAACCTCCCATCACCCACTCCTCTTCAGAGCTCTCTCCCGGGGATGACCATTCAGCCAGTTGCTCCATCGACCCAAACTCGGCCAGCAGTCTGGGTGACCCCCAGTCAATGGCCATATCCTTACATTCCCCGCTTGGCTCACCAGGGGGGCACGCCCCTCTATCACTGACTTTGGCATGGCAGGGATAGTTACAGGCAAGGACTCGGCCGGCATTTCAGGGACCATGGACTACCGCACGGCAGTACTTATGGTTTCTATTAGGGTTGTCCCGATACCGATACTAGTATCGGTATCGGTGCCGATACTGAGCATTTGCCCGAGTACTTGTACTCGGGCAAAATGCTCCGATGCCTCATCCGATACTTGGGCAACCAGGGGATGATCAGTGCAGCGCTGGAGTGGGATTTACAATCACTGATCTCCCGACTCCCTGTATACATTTCATTAAAGCAACTGACAGCCGCTTCTCCTCCCACGGCTTTCAGCTGCTACAATGAAATGTATACAGGGAGTCGGGAGATCAGTGATTGTTAACTCCTGCTGCACCAATCACCCCCCCTTGACTGTCCCTGTATCTTCCTCCAGTCCCCCTGTGTCCTCTGATCCCCCACATTGCTCCGATCCCCCACTGTGTCCGACGATCCCCCTCTGATTGGTCCTTCTTCATGCTCCTCCAGTCCCCCCTGTCCTCGATCTGTCAGGATGGAGAGCGGAGTAAAGAGCCGGTAAATCTGTAATTTATCGGCTCTTTCCTTTTCTGAATGGACAGTCAGTGATCACTGACTGTCCATTCATAAATGTCACTGAGCATTGTAAACTGTGCTTACGATGCTTCAGTTAATGAATGGGGAGGAGCCGCTGTCTCCTCTCCATTCATCTTCAATGCAGCTCCGGCTTCTGAGAAAGGGACTGGGGAATCTCTATCCTCAGCCCCCTTCTCCCTGTCTCAAAAGAGAGATGTCAGGGGTCTGTTAAGACCCCCTTATATCTCACCAAAGCCCCCCCCCCAACAGGGCTGGTAAAATAAATAAATAAAAGAATTTTAATAAAAAGGTTAAATTGTAAAAATAATAAAAAATAAAATAAAAAAAACACACTGACATTGTCCACTCCCCCCCCCCCCAAAAAAAAGAAAGCATTGTAAAATAAATAAATAAGTAAATAAATTGTAAAAAATAAAAAATAAAATTGTAAAAAAAAATAAATAAAATATTCGTGCCACTGTCACATGACATTCAAAAAAGTATCGGTAATCGGTATCGGCGAGTACTTGAAAAAAAGTATCGGTACTTGTACTCGGTCTTAAAAAAGTGGTATCGGGATAACCCTAGTTTCTATTTCCCCAACCAGGCCGTAGGCCATGACAGCCTCCTCTCTCCCTTCGTCCTCTGACTTTGCAGGGGAGTCGGTAGGCTGAAACTCCACTCCGCCTTGTGGGGATGATCCCAGGCCTGCTCTGGCCCTCCGAGACTTCCACAGCTGCGGTTTGCAAAGTCCTGTGTGCAGGTCCACCATATAGTAAAGTGACTCCTGCGGTATGGATACCAACCGGGTCAGCGGTTAGTCACAATGGCCGCACCGGGCACAGGCAGTGACATCCGCAGTTGGAATCCAGCAGTTCAAACACAGCCACACCGCTCCCTCGATCACTTCCAAGGCAAGTCCCCCGCTAGGCTCTAGCTGGACCCCAGTATCCACCATGGTCCGCTCCGGCTTTTCCGGCAATCAGGTGAGTGCTGGCATAAGACTACCACCTTCCTCCATTATGCTGCCTTGGGGTGTCTGAAGCTAGCTGCAAGCGCTGAGACTCCTTCAGGGTGTGGCACTACCAGACGGACTGGCGCCAATAGTCCTGATAGGCAGGCTTGCTTCAGGTCACGCTGCTGCAGCCCTTGTGTAATGAACGGAAACTTGCAGACATGCTGACACTGGCAGGACTTATCCAGGCATGATGACCTTGCTGGCGGTTGCCAGTAGCAACAGTAATGGTATTAGCCACTGTCTTCCTGAAGAGAACGCCTTTAACCACTTCAGCCCCAGAAGGATTTA
>BLSH010056899.1:404143-424914 GCA_018402905.1 Glandirana rugosa
GGAAGGATTCACCCCCCCCCCCCCAATGGCCAGAGCACTTTTTGCAATTTGGCATTGTGCTACTTTAATTTTTTTTTTTTTTACAAAAACAAAACAAAACAAAAAAAACACATCAGTACGCTTTAAACCTGCTATCAATACCTTAGTATATTCCTTTTTTTCCTTTTTTGATTTCCTTCTCTTCCTCCTTTCCCTTCGCCTTAGTTCTTCAGATGCCCATGTGTCCGCTATCAACTTAAAATACGGACATCGAATCATCTTCCCTCCCACCAAAGAGGGAATTAATAAATAAAAAACATAAAAGTATTTTCCCTTTTTCTTTCTCTCTTCCTTCCTATATCAGGGAGTGACATGAGGTTATTCAGATATAACTGTAGTGGTATTAGGCTCGGCCAACCACTTTCCCCAAATATTGTCAAATTTGTATGGACATCCCCTATTCATATATGTATCTTTATACACTGATATATTTCTATTAACCAGCTGCTTCCAGAAAAAAAGGGTAGGGGTCGATGATTTCTTCCAATGCAAAGCAATTTCTTTCCCAGCATAGAACAATAAAATATTACCAAACACAACAAACACACAGGCATTGAAACCGGTAAAGGGACTGAGATGATGGAGTTCAACAATGCCACTGTCCAAAAAACAGCAATACATCTACAAGTCCAAAAGATGTGCGGGAAGTCCCCCAAAGCTGCGCCACATCACCAGCACTCAGCTGGAGACCGAGGATTCATCGCATGCAGGTGGTGTGGTGTAAAATAGGCTCTATGCACCAAATTGAATTGGACCAATTGGTCTCTCAAGGACACCAAGCAGCTAAAAGGCAATTCCCACACATCTTCCCAATCTTGACCATCAAGCTCTGGTATATCCCGCAGCCATTTAGACCTAAGACCATCTAAACCCAAAAGAGAAGCTGAAGTAAAATGGATTTACAGTCTTGAGGTAGACCTCTCAGAATCATTCATCCGAAGCACAACCTCAAGAGTAGACTGTTCAATCAATGGGTTCTCCTGTGAAAACTGTGCATGGAAAGCATGAGAAAGTTGAAAATATCTAAGGAAATAAGAACTGGGTATGTCAAATGCCTCCTTAAGTTGAGAAAAGGTGGACAGCCTCTGTTCTATAATCACCTGAGAAACCAACCTAACCCCATGCTTGGTCCATGCAGCAGGAGCTGGTAATTTATAGATCTGCTGGAGAGTAGGGTTTAACCATAAAGGTGCATTAGGAGAGATGGCCGCCTTGGGATAATGCTCACATCTGAGACCCATCTCCCAAGCCTGTATTGTAGTCAGCACTGGGGTGGTCAAATGATGTGATGCCCTACAACCTCTAAATATAAGGAGTTTGAGAGCCTCAGTGGATTCTGCCATCACAGCCTCCAACCTAACAGAGGGATTAGAAAGGTCTGGGTGTAACCACCATGAAACTGTAACAAGCTGGGTAGCTAAAAAATACTTATATATACACACCCTTATTACAAGGGCGCATAAGGGTTGCCAGTTTGTACCTAGGAGTTTTTCTCCCCATATAAAAGAGGAAAACATCTGGTTACGTTTCATAAAAAAAGATCTTGGGATCGGTTGTGGGGAGTGTCTAAACATTTACAAACATTTTGGGATTATTTTCATCTTTAAGAAATCAATTTGACCCAATAAGGACAACGGTAATGACTTCCACGCCCTTAATTTCGTTCGAGTATCCTCCAGAACTGGATTTAAATTCAAGGACATACAGTATCTCACAAAAGTGAGTACACCCCTCACATTTTTGTAAATATTTTATTCTATCATTTCATGTGACAACACTGAAGAAATTACACTTTGCTACAATGTAAAGTAGTGAGTGTACAGCTTGTATAACAGTGTAAATTTGCTGTCCCCTCAAAATAACTTAACACAGCCATTAATGTCTAAACCACTGGCAACAAAAGTGAGTACACCCCTAAGTCCTAAGTGAAAATGTCCAAATTGGGCACAAATTGTCAATATTTTGTGTGGCCACTATTATTTTCCAGCACTGCCTTATCACTCTTGGGCATGGAGTTCACCAGAGCTTCACAGGTTGCCATATGAGTCCTCTTCCACTCCTCCATGACGACATCATGAAGCTGGTGGATGTTAGAGACCTTGCGCTCCTCCACCTTCCGTTTGAGGATCCCCACAGATGCTCAATAGGGTTTAGGTCTGGAGACATGCTTGGCCAGTCCATCACCTTTACCCTCAGCTTCTTTAGCAAGGCAGTGGTTGTTTTGGAGGTGTGTTTGGGGTCGTTATGTTGGAATACTGCCCTGCGGCCTAGTCTCTGAAGGGAGGGGATCATGCTCTGCTTCAGTATGTCACAGTACATGTTATTCATGGTTCCTTCAATGTACTGTAGCTCCCCAGTGCTGATAGCACTCATGCAGCCCCAGTCCATGACACTCCCATCAGCATGCTTGACTGTAGGCAAGACACACTTGTCTTTGTACTCCTCACCCGGTTACCACCACACATGCTTGACACCATCTGAACCAAATAAGTTTATCTTGGTCTCATCATACCACAGGAATGGTTCCAGTAATCCATGTCCTTAGTCTGCTTGTTGTCAGCAAACTGTTTGTGGGCTTTCTTGTGCACCATCTTTAGAAGAGGCTTCCTTCTGGGACGACAGCCATGCAGACTAATTTGATGCAGTGTGCGGCGTATGGTCTGAGCACTGACAGGCTGACCCCCCACTCCTTCAACCTCTGCAGCAATGCTAGCAGCGCTCTATTTCCCAAAGATCACCTCTGGATATGACGCTGAGCATGTGTACTCAACTTCTTTGGTCTTTGGTTCTGAGTGTAACCTGTTCTGTTAAATTGCTGTATGGTCTTGGCCACCATGCTGCAGCTCAGTTTCAGGGTCTTGGCAATCTTCTTATAGCCTAAATCATCTTTATGTAGAGCAGCGATTCTTTTGTTCAGATCATCAAAGAGTTCTTTGCCATGATGTGCCATATTGAATTTCCAGTGACCAGTATGAGAGAGTGAGAGCGATAACACCAAATTTAACACACCTGCTCCCCATTCACACCTGTGACCTTGTAACACCAATGAGTCACATGACACCAGGGAGGGAAAATGGCTAATTGGGTCCAATTTGGACATTTTCACTTAGGGGTGTACTCACTTTTGTTGCCAGCGGTTTAGACAATAATGGCTGTGTGTGAGTTATTTTGAGGGGACTGCAAATTTACACTGTTATACAAGCTGTACACTCACTACTTTACATTGTAGCAAAGTGTCAATTCTTCAGTGTTGTCACATGAAAGGATAGAATAAAATATTTACAAAAATGTGAGGGGTGTACTTCATTTTGTGAGATACTGTAAATTCTGATGTCTGTCTGGAGATCATTACCCTCAGATATTTAAAGTTATCTACCCATTGGAGTGCTAAATCTGATGGAGCTGTATTACAGGCTTCAGTATCTATTGGGAAAAGTAAATATTTTGCCCAATTAACCTTCAGCCCCATAACTAACGAAAAATAATCTAATATCTGTAGGGCACCTTGCAAAGAAGGTCCAGCATCATTAAAAAATAAGAGAAGATCATCCGCGTAAAGTGCTACCCTCTCCTCCAGCCAACCAATTCTTAGTCCACATATTCAATGAGGTACGTAGTGCCTCTGCCATAGGCTCCATGGCTATTGCAAACAAAGCTGGAGATAGAGGGCTGCCCTGCCGGGTACCCCTAGATAGGGAGAAAGAAGATGATAAACCTCTTCCCAATTTCACCATAGCTATTGGGTATTTATATAAAACCCGTAGCCACTTAATGAAAACGAATGGAAAGCCCATTCTACATAGTACTTCCCAAAGAAGGGGCCACTCAACAGTGTTGAATGCCTTTTCTGTATCCAGGAAAGCCACCACCCTAGAACCCATAATATTATGTGAAGCATTAATGCTGTGGTATAGTCTACGCAGATTTATATCAGTAGATCTACCGGCCATAAATCCTGTTTGATCCGGGTCTATGATTGTAGATAACAAGGGCTGTAATCTTAGAGTAATACGTTTTGTCAATATCTTAAAGTCTGTGTTTAAAAGAGCAATGGGTCTATAGGAAGAACATAGTAATGGGTCTTTTGATGGTTTATATATCAGAGTTATATGAGCCATGGGCCATGAGCCCTATAGAACTCTATTGGGAGGCCATCTGGTCCCGGCGACTTTAACTGGTAATTGCGTGGCCATACAATCCTGTACCCGAACAAATTTCATGTCCTTTTTTTCCCCCGCAAATAGAGCTTTCGCTTGGTGGTATTTGGTCACCTCTGCATTTTTTATTTTTTGCGATATAAATGAAAAAAACAAATGATATTTTCTACTTTTTGTTATTAAAAAAAATACAGTAAACTCAATTTTAGTCATACGTTTTTGCCAACATTGGGTAAAAAAAAAAAGTCAATAAGCATATATTTATTGGTTTGCGCAAAAGTTATAGCGTCTACAAACTAGGGTAAATTTTCTGGAATTTACGCAGCTTTTAATTTATGACTGCCTATCTCATTTCCTGAGGTGCTATAATGGAAGGGCAGTACAAAACCGCCCGAATTACCCCATTTTGGAAAGTAGACACCCCAAGGAATTTGTGAGAGGCATGTGAGCCAATTGAATATTTTATTTTTTTGTCACAAGTGATTAAAAAATTACAGAAAAAAAAAATACACCAAGTTGTCACTGAAATCATATATTGCTCACACATGCCATGTGTATATGTGGAATTACACCCCAAAATACATTCTGCTGCTTCTCCTGAGTACGGGGATACCCCATGTGTGAGACTTTTTGGGAGCCTAGCCATGTACAGGACCCCGAAAACCAATTGCCGCCTTCAGGATTTCTAAGGGCGTAAACTTTTGATTTTACTCCACACTACCTATCACAGTTTCAGACACCATTAAATGCCAAGATATCAACCCCCCCCCCCCTCCCCCCAAATGACCCCATTTTGGAAAGTAGACACCCGAAGCTATTTGCTGAGAGGCAGGTTGAGTCCATGGAATATTTTATGTTTTGCCACAATTTTCGGGAAAATTACAAAATGTTTTATTTTTTTCACAAAGTTGTCACTAAATGATATATTGCTCAAACATGCCATGGGTATATGTGAACTTACACCCCAAATTACATTCTGCTGCTTCTCCTGAGTACGGGGATGCCACATGTGTGAGATTCCTTGACAGTCTAGCCACGGCGTAAATTTTTGATTTCACTACTCACTACCTATCACAGTTTCGGAGGCCATGAAATGCCAAGATAGCACAACCCCCCCAAATAACCCCATTTTAGAAAGTAGACTCCCCAAGCTATTTGCTGAGAGGCATGTTGAGTATTTAGCGGATCTCGCTTTTTGTCACAAAGTTTTGAAAATTGAAAAAAGAAAAAATACATTTTCCTTTACTTTCTTCATTTTCCAAAACAAATGAAAGCTGCAAAATACTCACCATGGCTCTTAGCAATGGTGTCTACTTTCCAAAATGGGGTAATTTGGGGGGTTTTGTGCTATCTTGATACATCAGGGCCTCCGAAACTGTGATAGGTAGTGAGGAGCAAAATCACCATTGTACGCGTTTAGAAAGCCTGAAGGCGGTGACTGGTTTTTGGGGTCCCGTATGCGGCTTGGCTCTCAAAAAGTCTGACACATACTCAGGAGAAGCAGCAGAATGTATTTTGTGGTGTAATTTCCCATATACCCCTGCTGCCATGTGTGAGCAATATATATAATTTAGCGACAACTTTGTGTAAAAAAAAAAAAATGTCAGGGACCTCCTTCTAAAACCAGTTTATTGGGGATCAAGGCTAAAAATGCAACCTTCCATTGGTGGTCAGAGGGAAAGATACCACCTTTTTTAATACAGCTAAAAATATCAAGAGTGTCATGCAGCTGGCTCTGAAACTGTGCAGGCATCCTAAAATGTAATGTCAATCAGCCACAGCTCAAGCAACCCCTAGAGGAATCTTAGGGTTCCGCAGGACCCTAGTTGAGGCTGGTTGCTTTAAGTAATTAACCAGATAGTAGGAATTGGATTATGGAACCTTTTCTTTGAAGCACCAGCCCAGTGCTCTTGGCCACATGGCCTAGTTTCAGCCTCCTAAGGAGCATGTATACCCTTTGGACATTGTTATTCCAGTCTAAGAGTGATATTTCTTAGAAAAAGGACATTCCTTTCCTTTTTTGAAGTAGATGTAAACCCTATCTGAAGACATTTACATATAGTTATGTAGCCAAGAGCAGGGTATATATTCCTGCAATCAGGAGACACTGTGTAATTTTACTGTTAGGGAGCCGTTTCCCTCTAGGGCTGAGTTGGACGCTAACCTGATACATCTCTAATGCAGAGACATAGTGAAGCAAAGCATCTTGGGACATGTAGTCTAAACCTATGGGATTTGCTCTCTTGCTGCATCATCAGGAAGAACAACTACCAGATGGCTGATAGGGAAGAACAGACTGCTGGGAGAGGCTATAAGAGGGGCGGGTCAAGGCCTGGTGTGCTCTCTTGGGACCCTGGCCTGGATCTGTGTGCACAGATTCTGTGACTGTGTGAGTTGCGGCCAAGATGCAGCCTGCACCAGCAGAATCATTCAGTGGATACTCAGGGGGAAATCTGCAGACAGCACCCCCTTACTGGAGGCCGCTCCTGTTCCATCTCTCCTGCTGTGTCAACAGATTTGGGTGAGCCGTAGCGTGGTGCGGTGGAGGCCGGGCGCCATCCCCTGAGCCACGTTACTGAGGGAGAGCTTCATCTTCATCATCATCATCACCATTATTATCATCATCATCATCTCTTGTTCCAGTGTGGTGAGCGGGCGATAGCCTAACCTTATAGACACTGTATCTAGACACCTTTGCCTCCTGTATCATCTATCATCCTTAGAGCCAAAGGCTTACCCCAACATTATAGACACTGTATACAGACATTTCTATCTTCTATCATCCCGCTTCTACTTGTAGTTCTACAGAGGGCAACATCTTTAAACACTTCAGCCCCGGAAGGATTTACCCCCTTCCTAACCAGGCCACTTTTTGCGATATGGCACTGAGCCATTTAAACTGACAATTGCGCGGTCATGCGACGCTGTACCCTAACAAAATTAATGTTCTTTTATTCCCACGAACAGAGCTTTCTTTTGGTGGTATTTGATCACCTCTGCGTTTTTTATTTTTTGCGCTATAAACAAAAAAACACCGACAATTTTGAAAAAAAACTATTTTATTTTTACTTTCTGTTATAATACATATCCAAAAAAATATATAAAAAACTAATTTATTCATCAGTTTAGGCCAATACGTTTTTTTCTACATATTTTTTGGTAAAAAAAAAAAAATGAAATAGGCGTATATTGATTGGTTTGCACTAAAGTTTTTGCGTCTACAAAATATGGGATAGATTTATGGACTTTTATTTATTTAATTTCTTTTACTGGTAATGGCAGCGATCTGCGATTTTTAGCAGGACTGCAATATTGCGGTGGACAAATCTAACCTTAATGATACTTTTTGGGATCAGTGAGATTATTACATTGATCAGTGCTATAAAAATGTATTGATCAATGTAATAATGACACTGGCAGGGAAGGGGTTAACACTAGGGGGCGATCAAGGGGTTAACTGTGATCCATCAGCGTGTTCTAACTGTAGGGGGGATGGGCTGCCAGGGACATGACAGAGATCACTGTTCCCAATGACAGGGAACAGTAGATCTCTGTCATGTCCCCTGTAAGAACAGGGATCCGCTTTGTTTACATTGGCAGATCCCCATTTTGCCTCTGCACAGAGCCATCACGGGTCACCTGCGAACATCGAGTCTGCAATCCCATGCCTGCAATCCCATGCCTGCAACCTCACATGCACGGACTGACGTACAGGGGGGACATCGAGTCCGCCCGACCCGCGGACACGCCCACGCAGCGTGCGGCTCCCGCGAGAGCGCGCCGCCGCAGGCTGCGAGTGCGCGCGGGGGGCGCGCACGAGGGAGGACGTCCATGGACGTCCTCCCGGATTTTCAGAGCCGCGCTGTAGCCGTCTTTTGGCTATAGCGCGGTTCTGTACAGGTTAAACTTGCTGCTGACAAGGGTGCCTTGCTGGATTATCTCTCAGCTTCCCTGCATTCCTCCGTTTCTGTGATTTCATGATTTGACCTCCTGCTTATCCTGACCTGTTCTCCTGTTTGACCTCGGCTAGTACCTCTGACTCTTCTCTTGGCTTGTTCCTGTTATTGACCCCGGCTTGGCTCACCGACTTCGCTGCAGATCTATCTTCTTGTGTATGACCTGGCTTGCCCAACCTGATTGCATGAACTGTGTCTTTCTGTGTATGAGCTCTGGCTTGACTTCTGGAATTGTCTTGTCTAGCGCATCCAGGGCTTTACAAGCCTGCCAGTCTACAATCCACCTGCCTGTTCCTGTGACTTATCGGTGTATCTTCACCATTACTGGCAAACCGTGCTTCTTTGGGCACTGCTCTCCCTGTCTCACCTTCAGGGAAGCACTGCTCTTAGGGAAACACTCTAGCATCTCGGCCTCGCATCAAGTAAGTGACACTTGTGTTGTTTCCTGCAACTGTTATCATTTCACGAAGTAAACATGCTAATTGCTTTAACCACCCCTGTTGTACCTGTTGTATCATTACTAGAGAAAAAATATGTCTGAACCCAGAGTGTCAGAGGTGGCGGAGCACTTGCAGGGTCAGGGCAACCAGTGGGGTACTGATTTAACTAGCGGCCCTCAAGAGGGTAGTGCTTCAGTAACATATTACATAGTTAGTCAGGTTTAAAAAAGACACAAGTCCATCTAGTTCAACCAATTAAAAAAAAGAGGAAATTAGATTATCTCCAGATCAACTTTACCTATAAATGTCAGTACCCAGTTATATTATGTACATTTAGGAAAGAAAGAAAGAAAGGAAGAAAGAAAGAAAGAAAGAAAGAAAGAAAGAAAGAAAGAAAGAAAGAAAGAAAGAAAGAAAGAAAGAAAGAGAAAGAAAGAACAGAGCCAGCTCTTGAGGGAGTCTATTCCACATTGTCACAGCTCTAACTGTGAAGAAACCTTTCCATATTTGGAGATGAAATCTCTTTTCCTCTAGACATAAAGAGTGCCGCCTTGTCCTCTGTGATGACCTTAAAGCGGAGTTCCACTCGTTTTTTTGTTTATTAAAAGTCAGCAGCTACACTTTTAGTGTAGCTGCTGACTTTTAATAAACAGTAACTTACCTGTCTTACCTGTCTCCCGGTCCAGCGACGGCTGCTCCCGAAGCCTCGCTCATCTCCTCCCGACGGCCCCACCATTCCTAGTGTGGGCACCCGGCCCGGCTTCACGGCCGGGCACCCACTGCGCATGCACGAGTCGCGCTGCGCATCCCTAGTGGCCAGGCAATCTTCTGGGACCTGTGACATGTCCCAGAAGATTGCCAGGAGGGAGGGGCCGCCTAGGAGGAGAGGAGGAGTCGCCTAGGCGGCCCAGAGGCGGAAGGTGGAAGAGGGACAGGAAGTCCCTCTGAAACCTGGGGACACACCCCCCCCCAAAAAAATTACATGCCAAATGTGGCATGTAAGGGGGCGAGGAGTGCTTAAAGCGGAAGTTCCATTTTTGGGTGGAACTCGGCTTTAACCACTTCAGCTTCAGACGGTTTTACTCACTTCCTGACCAGGCCATTTTTTTGTGATACAGCACCGCATCGCTTTCATCATATCCCCCATCATATTCCCCTTTAATCTCCTCTTCTCAAGAGAGAATAAATTCAGTTCCTCTAATCTTTCCTCATAGCTGAGCTCCTCCATGCCTCTTATCAGTTTGGTTGCCCTTCTCTGCACTTTCTCCAGTTCCCCCATATCCTTTTAGAGAACTGGTGCCCAAAACTGAACTGCATATTCCAGACGAGGTCTTACTTTAGTTTACTACAGTACTAAAGATTTTTTAAATTACAATATATGTTCTCACCTTATTTTTCATTTTTTGTTAAACGTAATATTGATTTCCTGTTGCCTTTTGCAGCCATTTCTTGTTTACATACATTAACTCCAGCAATAACTGAATAGCTTTCTCAGGGAGAGATTCCTGATGGTGATAACAGTGAACTATGCCTGTTTAATTTATGATGACATGGCCCCTTGTAGTTTCCATTGGAAATCCATGTGACATTGTTGCAATGCAGGTAAACACATATGGAAGGCAGGAACAGAGGTTTGTCATCCCATAACAAGACGCTCTTGAACAAGGATCATCATAACAGAATCAGCACAGATCTTAAAGCGGAGTTCCACCCACTTTTACAAGGTGGTCCTAAACTAAAGACCACCCCTCATTTTTGGACATCTATTTTTTTTCCTTTCCTATCTTTTTTTTCCTTTTCCTACCTTTTCAGAAGTACTGAGTGTACTCCTGTCCTAGCCCAGCCGCGGTAAAGTACGTCACGTCCTCTTCTGCAACAAGCCCCCTTTCTTCTCCCCCACTGCCTTCTGGGACCTGTGTGTGTCCCAGAAGATGACCCGGCCATTCACAAAGTGCCTGAAGGTTCCATTGCCGGTTTCCCTTAGTTGGAATGGCGGCGCTTGCACCCGAGCCGGTGGACGAATCGGCCTCAGGGGGCTTACATCGCAGGCTCCCTGGACAGGTAAGTGTCCTTATTAAAAGTCAGCAGCTACAGTACTTTTAAAAAAAAAGACTGACAATCTTCTTTTGATATTACATAAACATTGTATTATATTTCACTATTAATGATAGTGGTAAGACCTGCAATCCTGTGCACACAGCAAAGCTCACTCTAATCCCCTCCCTCCAATGAGACTTGTGACTAGGGATGAAGTTCAGAATTGTGCCATTTATTCACTGTGCCTCCCTTGTATACCTGAATAGGAGGGATGGCGGCGGCGGCATTTAGAGGAACCAATCTTCTCCATTTTCCTCCTAATGGAGGAGATTGTTTCCTCTATATGCTGCCCCTGCCGCCCCTCCTATCCAATTTACTTGTCTTCTGCTGTTTCCCAGGGTCCCTTTGTCCCCCCACAGAGCAGCTGTCTGCCCCCCCCCCTTCTCTTACCAGCTGCTGTAGAAGATGTGTCATGATGGAGAGATGGGAACGGGTCAGTAAATTTGTCATTTACCGACTCCTTCCTTTTCTGAATGGAGAGAGTCAGTGATTTTTTTACCAATCATAACGGAAGCATAGTAAACTGTTTTTACTATACTTCCATTTCTGAATGAATGGGAGGCTCGGTGCACAACTATTCCTGTCCATTCATTCTGTGCAGCTGAGGCTACACAGATGGAGATTGAGGGCTGAGGTTTGTTTAGACCCCTGATATCTCATCAAAGCCCCCCAACAGAGCTCCTAAAATAAATTGTAAAAAATTATAAAAATAAAATTGTAAAATGAATAAAATTAAATGGTAAAACAATAATAAAAATAAAATAAAAAATAAACACTACTGACAGCAGTGAGGGAACTATCAGGGTTGCAATTGTGACCGGGCCCTGGCATTTCACTCCCATGGGGAGGCCCGAAGATGGCAGAAAGGGGGCCCGCTGCAGAACTTGTGAAAGGGTGCCGCTGTAGAACTGTAATAAAGGGACCTGGGATCGGAGTAAAGGGCCCCAGGATCAGCGGGAAGAGGGAAGGGCCCTGGCCAGGGGTCAGGGGGGCCCTTCATCATTTCTTGCACGGGGGCCCTGAAGGTTCTAGTTATGCCTCTGCTTAGGACTACTCTTGAGGTATAAGTATCAGTTTTTGGGTCCTTTTATTGTTTTTTTTTGTTTTTATTTTTCTTTGTGTTTTATTTCAGGGCCATATTCCTTTATTGCTGCTATCCCATCAATCTCACATAACACATCAACAAAAAAAATGACAATGATAGGCGAGGCCTAAAAACAGAGATATAGGTGCTGTGTGTGGATTCTGCCCTTTGTAAACAATATGCTGCTACATTGCTGCACTTTGCATGAGCAGTATATAGTGTGCAACAAAAGCACCACACATTCTCCCCCATCACTATGGTTTAAATAAATTCTAGGCACTCACTTAACACAAAAACTAAAAACAAAAACAGATATGTCTAAAATGAGAGGCAGAGGTGCTGTGCATGGAGGTAGCAGGGGGTGAGCAAGCTTTACCAGACAAAGCAGCAGTAAGGTTGTATAAAAAGTGGCCTACCAGCTCAGCCACAGAGTATAGGAGTTAGTTCTGCATTTTCATCTGTTCTGGTTGATACAAAACTGTCCAACTGTTGTCCAAATTCTACCAGCTGTCTTGATTGGGTTGGTGTGGGATGATGTCTCACCCCCACACATATGTGGGAGTCATTCATCCTGGCACGTTGGCACTGTGCCAGAAATGTAAATGGAACTGCGCATGCACAGCTCCGTTTACATTATGCAGAGGATAGCGAATAGGCAGGTAAGAGAATTTTTTATTGTAGAGAAGGCGTTGCATTTCTTCTATGCTGTGAAGAGCCTGGATTGCTAATTTGGTCTTCTACTATTCATTGTCTATTCACAAAATATACACAGCTGAATAAGTGTAGGGGAACAGTCCTATCCCTCTGGACTTTCTAATCAGAAAACACAGTTTGTTCAGAAAAGTAAATATCACTGAGGCTTCCAGTGATAAGATGTTATTAGTATGATAAAGACCTTATAGTAAAGTAATCTTTACTATAAAGTAAGATCTTTATCTTTAAAGTAAGATCATTTTATAAACATACAAATAAATTAATTATACACTCTAAATAAGAAGATTCTCATAAAATAAACTTGGCCAAAAGCCTTCTTTTTTTTATAAATATATAGTAGTTTACTACCTATAGTTCTCTGCTTTTATTTGTTTTTATTTGACAAATGTAATCATTTAAAGCCATTTTGTCACATGAAGTTATAGCATAATATTGTTGACAGGTATCCGTTTGATCCAAAATGACTTTTATTTCCATAGCACTAACAAAAACAGAGAACAAAGACTGTTTGCATCAGTCCATGTCTCCATGTCACTATTACAGTCATACAAATATATAATAGTTTGAGGTTTAGAAGGCAATTACCCTACCAGCATGTTTTTGGGTTGTAGAAGGAAACTGGAGTACAAAAAAGAACCCAGGTAAACATATGGAAACATTGCAGTGATAGGCAAGAAAGCTAGGCACCACCATGCTTGATAATGTTGAAATATTTTTACTTTTTTACATTTGTGTTGCTTTATTGCATGTCTCTTCTGCAATAAAGAGCCTGCCTGTTGACAAAAAAAATGCCTTTGGTTCTTGTGACATTCCCGACCGGGACTTTTGGAGGGGACTGCAGGGTAACCTCTTGCCTACTGACTCTGGGTCCTGGCATTTGAGGGAGCTACAAGAATTCAGGAATATGTCCATTCATATAATGCAAGATGACATTACCACATTTAACATTCAAGGAAGCCAACTTGAAACTCAGTGACTAGATGTATGTGAAATCTAAGCTGCTTAATGAGATTTGGACAGCACTGGGTCTTCTTACATACTGGTGCTGAACTGTTTGGGTGGGCATCGACACCTAGGCTTGTCTAGGTGACTAGTTGCTAATTAGCTTACTCTTTATGTTAACTGTTCATTAGATGTACTGACATTACTGTTTACAGTTTGCATTGTTTAGGATATGAACAAGCTCTTACCTGATTTTGCGTGGTATATATTCTGTGTGAATTTACAATAAAGTCAGTTGCAGTTTGCACCTAAGCTAGTGTCCTCTAGTTCTTGGGTGCAATGTTCCTGGTTCCAGAGTGGAGGAAGCTGTATCTTGGCAGAAGCACCCATGCGGGGTGCCAAGCGGTCTGTCACAGTTCTGAATTAAAATAAAAAAGTATGTAAAACTGGCTGAAAGAGGAAACCCTAAAGCCTCGTACACACGGTGCGACGGTCGTATGAAAACGGTTGTACGACCGCTCCTTGTACGATCATCCGACCATTAGTACGCGCGATTAGAACAGCCGACGTACGATGGTCATGCAACAGAAGTTGGATGAGCAAACTAGAAAACTTTGGTTGCACCAACAAGCGGTCGTACGGCCGTTGTATCGTGTGTACAGAGAAGTTGGTCCAACAAGTTGTACTGTGCAAAACACGCATGCTCAGAAGTCAGGAACAGCCGGAAGTGTCCTTTCATGTAAACCTACATTCCTAATTCACAAATTACATGCATCTGAACTTCCTCTTTATACACTCGTAATACGTCACTACGTTCGGCTTGGTTGTACGATCGCTTACATCAGCCAACATACGATTTGGTCCGTTCGCTCGTAGGACCGTCGCACCGTGTGTACGAGGCTTAAGGTATGTGTCTATTGTCGACCTGGCACTGCACATTACAATTTACATAGTTTGCGTTAAATCTAAAGGAAATCTAAAGGAGATCAATCCAAATTATAATATGTATGGATATTCTTACAATGTCTCACACAACTGCATCTTAATGATTTAAATGCAAGACTACTCAGTTCTACGTACGCCCACTCACTTCCACATTTTATTACAAAGTTAGTAATTGCTATGCTTAGATCTTGGAGTCCCAAGTCCAAATCCAAAAGTCTAAATCCAAATTGAATGTCACTGTATTTATCTATCTATCTATCTATCTATCTATCTATCTATCTATCTATCTATCTATCTATCTATCTATTTATCTAGATATATTATTTTTATATATACTATATATATATATATATATATATATATATATATATATATATATATATATATACTTTATATATATATATATATTATATGCAATTTTCCTTTTATGTTGCAGAAGTATGAAAGCTGGTTTAATCAGGAAGATGAGCTGTTCATTCTGTTAGTGTTAAAACACAACTCTTGGTGATAAAACATTTAAAAGTGTAAGGGGCAGAACTGGTAAATATACAGATTTCATTTTGGCATCTAGCCCAGTAGCGTATTCTTTCAGAGAATTCCAAATCTGTTTATACAGAGTAGACACCAGTTAATGAGTAATCTGTGGATCTGCTGGATGCATAGAACTGTATGTGGCTTTTCAGAGAAACAGCAATCTCATTTCTACACGTAAGATCTCAATCCTCACATGTACCTTCGCTGTGTTTATGGCAGCATGGAACGCATTGGCTTGTGCTGAAAAGCCACTTAAGGTAAGCAATAGCTTATATTCCATCACTTACATATATTTTATATGTTTTTTTAAATACATTTTTGGAAAATGTGACAGGGCAAACTTGTTTAAAGTGCTCTCCAAAGTACTTTTTTTTTACATAAAAATATGTAATTTTTACATAAAATTGTTTATGGTTTGTTTTGTTGAAGCGGGTGATAAACAGGTATAGCTTGTAGTCAATAATGAAGTCTGTCCATCCTCAAACTGATTGTGCTCTGAAAACCCACATTGACAAATGTTCCCAGCTCCTGTGATTTTCTGTTCACCCCATGTGCCCTCATTTCATCATTCCCTTTTCTGAGGAAGACATGTTTCAATTGATTTCCAGCATGCTGATAAATGTCTTCAACAGGCATAGGAACATAAATCTATTCCTGCTGTTTTATTGTTGGATCTGTTGCTACAAAACGTTTTGTGCATTGTTATTTGTTCGGTAGGTCGATGACATAACCAGTTACCGGCAAGCCTAACAGCATCCAATGAATCTGTACAACATAATGCTATTTTAAAATAATTATCTCTTCAACTACCTCTCTCGAGTGATCCCACTTCCATGCAGTTGTTGCTATGGAGTGCAAAAATAAAGTGTTTTTTCACCGCTGATTACTGAGCAACAGCAACAAAAAGTAAAAAAGTAAAAGTGAATTCCACATTGTCAGGCATGGTGGTGCCTAGCTTTCTTGCCTATCACTGCTAAGATTTCCCATGTGTACCTAGCTTTCTTGCCTATCATTGCTAAGATTTCCCATGTGTACCTAGCTTTCTTTTTTTCTGCTCCAGTTTCCTTCTACAACCCAAAAAACATGCTGGTGGGGTAATCATTATCTATTTACTTGACTGTAGAAGGGAAGACTCTGGAAGATATGGACTGATGTAAACAGTCTTTATCCTCTCTTTGTTAGTACTATCCAAATAAATAAAAGTCCTTTTGGATCAAATTGTTACCTGCCAATAACACTATGATATAATTTCATGCGACAAAATTACATTAAATAATTGTAGTTGTCAAATATAAAAAAGTAAAAGCAGAGAACAATAGGTAGTAAATGACTATATATTTAAAAAAGTTATTAAAATGGCTTTTGGTCAACTTTATTTTATGTGAATCTTTTTATTTATAGTGTATAATTAGTTTATTCACAAGTTTACAAACTGATCTTAATTTAAAGATAAAGATCTTCCTTTATAGTAAAGATTATTTTACTATAAAGTCTTTATCATAACAAATACCATGTTATTATCACTGGAAGCCTCAGTGATAGTTACTTTTCTGTGCATACTGGGCTATCTGATTAGAAAGTCCAGCATTGTCTGGTCATATTTTAATTGTGAATGATCTAGGCCAGCCTTTCTCAACCTTTTCAACACAGAGGAACCCTTGAAATAATTCTCCGGTCTCAGGGAACCCCTGCTAAAAATTAAAAATCTACAACTCATGATACATTTGTGTGATGGTCAATGGGAAGAATGCTCCTTACACTTGTGGTCATTGGGAAGAATTACCCCCTTACTAATAGCTAAAAAGATCAATGGTGTCATTGGGAATTTATCTGAGAGGCAGAAATTCACCATTGCTCAAGGAACCCCTAGCAACCTCTGGAGGAACCCTAGGATTCCACGGAGCCCTGGTTGAGAAACCCTGATCTAAACAAAGGAATAGGACTGGTCCCCTACACCACAGTTGGATACACACTATACAACGTTTGTTGTTCGATTTCCTTTAGATTTACCTTCTATGTAGTGCAAGGTCCTGCCTGATTGCATACAAATTGAAAGGGTTTAGGTTTGACCTCATATTATATGGTTTTGGTAAATCTGAAGGAAGAAATCTGCAGAAAATTGTATAGTGTGTATCCAGCTTAAATCAGCTCTGCATGTTTTGTGAATAGACAATGGAGTTGATTTACTAAAACAGGAGAGTGCAAAATCTGGTGCAGCTGTGTATGGTAGCCAATCAGCTTCTAACTTCAGCTTCTTCAATTAAGCTTTGACAAAATAACAAAAAACAAAACTGGAAATGGATTGGTTTCTATGCAGAGCTGCACCAAATTTTATACTCTCTCGTTTTAGTAAATCAACCCCAATGAATAGTAGGAGGCCAAATTACATAGGCAGTTCAGGCTGTTCACGGCATAGGAGAAAAATGACTGATGTAGTGAAAAACAGACCCCAGGATACAAATTGCTGGCCTATGAAAAACTAATGTGAAAAAAAATCCTATTTACCTTACTAAAAACAGTGTAAATTCCATTTAAAATAACTATGTAAATATGTCAATCTACCTCTCAAGTACCTCCAAAGTGAACCTATCATTATCTTTTAAGTCTGCATGGATAACTACCTGTTTTGCCACATCATAGTGTAAGCACAATGCTCTCGTTGGACAGATAGGTTATTAACTCTAATAATCACAGTGAGAGGTCCAGAGGTCTGGATTGAACTTAAAAATGATAGTTGAATACTTGGAAAAATTCCTTATTGCGTTCTGTGAATTCAGCACAGTATTAAGCTGGCAATACATTTATTGAAATTCATCAGGGTCAGCAGGGACTGGCCAAATTTCAATCAGTGTGTGGGCTCCCCCGCTTGGCAGAATTCTATTATTTAATTGACTTATGTTAAAAGTACATGATGGAAATTTTTTGTTGATCAGTAGCTGCAGCCAATTAACTGCAGCTGCTGATCAGTGTATTCTGACTGCTGCAAGTGCCTCTGTTGGAATACAATGGCCCGACAGGAAGGATTCCCATACCCACAACGTGTGTATGGACAGCTTTTACCACTTGACTACGAGACTGTAATGTCCCTTCATTACCAGGCCATTTTTCAGTTTTCAGTGCTCTGATATTTGACTGACAATTACTCTATTATGTAACACTGTACCCAAATGAGTTTTATATTTTTTTGAGACAGATAGAACTTTATTTTGGCAGTATTTAACATGCGGGTACTAAAGGGGTTAAACCTGGACCTTGAGAATGGTGATACATCAGTATACAGGTCACACACAGAGGAAGGAGGCAGTGAAGGGGTTAATGTACTGGTCACATACAGTGACAGGATGGAGGTGAAGAGGTTCATGTTCAAATGCGCAAGATAAGGGAGCTGAAAGAGCTGTTATACAAGTCACACAGCCACAGTGGGGTTGATTTACTAAAACTGGAGAGTACAAAATCTGGTGTAGCTGTGCATGGTAGCCAATCAGCTTCTAACTTCTGCTTGTTCAATTAACCACTTATGGTCCACTCTATAAGTTTTTACTGCTACAAGGCGGCACCTCTGCGGCGGATCACTTATATATAGGGGATCCAACATTTCCGGGCAGGGGGCACACATGCCCGGCACTGGTGGCTCGCTTCCATTGTGATTATACACAGTGGGAGCCTATCAGTGGGTACCACGGACACAATGTCCACTGGCATCCACCAATCATCCTGCAGAGAGACAGAATAGGGCCTGCCTATGTAAACAAGGCAGATCGCCGTTCTGACAGGAGGGAAGGCATGGATCCTGTGTTCCTGCAAAGCAGGGTCTAAGATCTATGTCTTCCCCTAGTAAAAGCACCTCCCACAGTGTAGTAAAACACAGGCTAGGCACACAGTTAACCCTTTGATTGCCCCTGTTAACCCCTTCCCAGCCAATGTCATTAGTACATATTTTTTAGCACTGATCACTGTTTTAGTGTCACTGGTCCCCAAAAAGTGCCTGTTACTGTCCAAATGTCCACCGCAATATATTGAAGTCCTGCTATAAGTGGCTGATCTCCGCCATTACTAGTAAAAAAATAAAAATAAATATCCCATAGTTTGTAGATGCTACATGATCTTGATCTTGATGATTTTTTTTTTACCAAAAATATGTAGCAGAAAACATATTGGCCTAAATTTATGAAGAATTTTGTTTTCTTTTTTTTTTTTTTTTATTGCATATGTTTTATAGCAGAAAGTAAAAATTATTGTTTTTTTTTTAAATTGTCAGTCTTTTTTTTTGTCAGTTTTTTGTTTATCGCGCAAGAAATAAAAATCGCAGATGTGATCAAATACCACCAAAAGAAAGCTCTATATGTGAGGAAAAAGCACATAAATATTATTTCGGTACAGCGTCACATGACTGAGCAATTGTCAGTTAACCACTTCAGCCCCGGAAGGTTTTACCCCCTTAATGACCAGGCTATTTTTTGCGATATGGCACTGCGTCGTTTTAACTGTCAATTGTGCGGTCATGCGACGTACCCAAATAAAATTGATGTTCTTTTTTTCCCACAAATAGAGCTCTTTTTTAGTGGTATTTGATCGCCTCTGTGGTTTTTATTTTATGCGCTATAAACAAAAAAAGAGTGACTTATTGAAAAAAAAAAACAATATTCTTAATTTCTGCTATAATACATATCCAAATATATATATATATATATATAAAAAACAAATGTATTCATCAGTTTAACAAGGTTGGGGTGTCCTTGCGCTACTATGATGGATCTCCTGGTGGTTGAACTAGGTTGCTGCTGTACCTGATTATATGACAATATAAACAATGTTTGTGGGGAGTAGGTGGTCTTCTCTCTGTTCTAGTGTTCTCGATATTATGCCTCACTCTTTATAGTGTGTGAGGTCCCAAAAATGCAGGGTTCGTGTAGGTAAGATTATTACTTGTAATGACAGTGGAGCAGTTTCTAATGTTAGCTACCCTTCTAATTATGTTTTCAACTTTGTAAAATATATAAAATATATAAAATATTCATCTAAAACGCAGATATAAAGTACATTGCTCAAATATGTGACTTCAATTATGTAGATGATAAGACACAGCAAAATCAATATATATAAAATGGCGGCTATACATAAAAAATAATAAATAGTCATAAAGTGCAGTGATTCAATATGTGAATACAATTATGCAAATGGTGGTAAAACACAATAAATTTCATATATAGGTGTGTTAACTGACGGCTTAGATTAAAAATGAAAAAAGTCCTCTTTTAAATAACGTGGTGGTAGTGATATCAGTGACTTGTGCTCCAAGTGTCCATTTACAATGTTTGGTGCTCCATATAAGTGAAGAAAGCCTATTTTGCAGGGGGGTGTATTAACCCCAAAAGGATTCCTGTAATCAGTGCTTCGATCAAATAAGTGCTCTCAGAACTCTCACCTTTATGAGTTAGAACATGTGCACATCAAGGTTTCTTTTGGGTCTCGCTCACCAATCCCACGCTTCTTTCCAATCTCAATGTGGACGTACGATCAGCCCGACCGGTCGGTCGCTAACCTTCTCCTATGCTTCTAGAACTCCATGTATCTCAGGCAATAGGGAAGAGACAAGAAGCTTCCATGGTGTAGTATTTTAAAACATAATAGTTTTATTTACCCAATTAAAAACCGTATATACAGAAAAAAGGTGAGATCTCTTTAAAATTACACAGCGGCGTCTGGGCGCCTCTCACTATGTATCCAGCAATACAGGGAACAGCCTACGCGTTGCGTCACGTCACGTGACTTCTTCAGGGCTCTTCAGGGCTCTCAAAAATATGTAGCAGAATACATATTGGACTAAACTGATATTCATCAGTTTAGTCCAATATGTATTCTG
>BLSH010056899.1:449732-486706 GCA_018402905.1 Glandirana rugosa
CCCCCCACAAACCGGGTAGGGATAAGACGTCAGTAACAAGGACAACCCACTCGCCCGAGTTCGGGTGGAAATATCATGACTAGCGCATATTAGGATGGAGAGTATGAATAACAATCACCTCTAAATTCGTGGTACTGTCTTGATCTTCTTGGACCTTATATTCAAGAATTCACATGACCTAACGACAATCGACATTCGAAATAACGTTTCAGTCACTAGTGAGATTTCCAAAAACCAAATGATGTCATTTCAACGAGTAGAGTAGAAACACGTGATAAACCTCTTGAACAAAGATGTCAACGAGAGATCCATGGATCGTAGGTTTCATTTCTCGGCCGTCTTCTATGTGACTTGAAACTAATTCCTAAATGATGTTAAAGTCAGTAGGGGGGGGATGACTGAAATTGTAGTAAATCCTTAATCAAAGTTCAGTGTATCTTCTGCCGGCTCTTTACTTTGGATGCTAGGTACCTAGAGAGCAACTGTAGAAACAAGTTCTCCAAATAGTGCACAAAGATGAGATGAGCAACTTTACTGTAGTAAACCAAAAACCTTTAGAGTGATCACTGACTTTGCAATAAAGCTTACAGCTAACAGCAATCCAGTACACTTAAGAACTTATATTCCAGGTTCTTCTAGTTCTGTCATGGTGCTTAAATCTCCACTAACAATAAGTATGAGAGGTAGGATTATACGCGATCAGTACTATAAAGGTGGGCTTGAGCCCGCTCACCCAACAGGAACAATGACTGCAGAATAGGGATGGGCCAAACACCCCCCGGTTCGGTTCGCACCTGAACATGCTAACAGGCAAAAAATTTGTGCGAACATTCGAACACCGTTAAAGTCTATGGGACCCAAACATGAAAAATCAAAAGTGCTAATTTTGAAGGCTTATATGCAAGTTATTGCCCTAAAAAGTGTTTGGGGACCTGGGTCCTGCCCTAGGGGACATGTATCAATGCAAAAATCGATAGGTTTTTTAGGAGCAGTGATTTTAATAATGCTTAAAGTGAAACAATACAAATGAAATATTCCTTTACATTTTGTGCCTGGGGGGTCCCCTTAGTCTGCCTGTAAAAGGGTGCACCTCTGTGATGTTTAGAACATAGCCAGAGCAAAGTTACATTTGTGAAGGAAAAATTGTAATTTATTATCGCGGCTGTAATGTATTGCCTGTTCCCGGCAATATACAGAAAGATCACTGAAAAAATGTGCATAGGGTTCCCCCCCCCCAGTCCAAACCAGGCCCTTTGGGTCTGCTATGGATTTTGAGGGGAACTAGACGCCAAAATTTAAAAAAAAAATTTAAATTTAAAATCCAAACCAGACCCTTATCCAAGCATGCAGCCCTTCAGGCCAAGATGGGGGGGGGGGGGTGAGCGAGCGCCCCCCCTCCTGAACCGTACCAGGCTACATGCCCTCAACATGGAGAGCATGGGTGCTTTGGGGCTTTGCCCCCCACCCCAAAGCACCTTGTCCCCATGTTGATGAGGACAAGAGCCTCTTCCCCACAACCCTGGGCTGTGGATATAGGGTCTGTGGATGGGGGGCTTATCGGAATCTGGAAGCACCCTCTAATAAGGGGGTCCCCAGATCTCAACCCCCCCCCATGTGAATTAGTATCGGATACATTGCACCCCTACTACTTTACCAAAAAGTGTCAAAAAAGAAAAAACCATAGGAGATAATTAGGGACAAGTCTTTTATTAAAAAATAAAAATAAGTGTCCACTCGTTGTAATCCATTGTCAATCACGGCGCGCGACGGACCCGAAAAAAACCCCAAAAAAACGCAACAGCTCCTCTTCCATGGGAGGGCTCCCGCCGACTGAGCTCTGTTTGTTGTGACAGTTTAATTATATGGCACGACGGGGCCACTCAGTGACATACGCACATGACCCGTCCCCTCTGACGTCACATGCGTGGGTTTCCTTCCACACTCCAAAGACATGCTGGTAGGTTAATTGGCTCCAGTATAAATTGACCCTAGTATATGTATGAATGTGAGTTAAGGACCTTAGATTGTAAGCTCCTTGAGGGTAGGAACTGATGTGAATGTACACTATATATATATATGTAACAGCGCTATAGAAGTACCTGAAATAAATAAAAATAAATTAATAAATAAACTGTCAGAGCAAAAAGCGCGCAGACGAGGAGCTGTGCGTGCCATCTCTGCGCAATGATTTTTGGGGTGCTCCGCGGCGGCAAAGTCGCTGTGAACGCCACATGATGTTCTAAATTCGATGAATGGGCGAACGCCCGATGTTCGAGTCGAACCGCGGGCCCATCCCTACTGCAGAAGATGACCCCGCTGCTTGGGTGATGGTGATGATGAGCCTGGAGATGATGATGATGATGACACTCCAGCTCTCTGCTCCTGGAATTAGCCTTCACTGCCTTCCTCCTTGTAGTTCTCCCAGATCGATCGCTACAGCTGCCCGCAGTTTTCAGGAACAAGCTCTTCTGGTAGTAGGGCTGGTCTCCCGGATCATCCATTGAAACACTGTAAAGATGCAGACCGCAAGGTCTGTGTGCGTAGGCCGTAACTCTTCTGAGAGGACATGAAAGGTCTTGCTGATTGATCCACGCCATCCAGAGAGAGCACGCTAGACCACATCCTCTTCTTAAATAGACTCACCCTTGAGGCACTGTTTTCCCGGGAGCCTTCCTATGCAGCACAGTCTAATGGGAAATTAAGTTCTTTAGCAGCACAGTCTAATGATAATCCTCAAGAGCACACCACAATCCCCACAAGGCAGTTCTCCAGCATAGTTCCGATCACCATTTAATAAACTTGGCACTAGGGGAAACAGCTGCAATATACCTGCATGCAGGAATGCCTTTATTGCCAGAAGTATAACAATTAGCTCCTACGTACAATTCCATAAATTTTGCTACATGTGCGCACAACTGTATGTTTTTGCTTGTTTCCTATTGTTATATTCCTGTGTGGGAATATGCAGCTGCAACAAAGCTAAGCAGTCTGATACTAACATCCCATAATAGACACTAAGTGGGCAATATATTTGTTTTACTGCTGTTTTCAAGGCTTTACCTACAATCATGAACTGTTTAAAGCCCAAATGATCTGGTTAAATCAGCTAAATACATTCAGTGTGTATCAATACAAAAGGTATCAAAGTCCAACAACTGGATTGCTGCCACAACCTGAGTAGAACTGTTTATCCAATGCTCACATGCTGGAGAGAAGAACATTTGCTCCTTCTGTATGTAGCACTGCCCCCGTAGGGGTTGCTTTGTGTAGACTTCACAGGGCTTTTCCCCTTCTTATCTTGAAGCCAGTTACTAAGGGTTTCACATAAGCGCCCATACTCTCATCCGCTTGTTTCCAATAATCAATCCAGGGTTTTGTTTTTTTTCGGTATTTATTGTTGGAACTTGGATAGGAGAAGAGAATAGTGGGTTACTCCAACTGGAACTATTTACAATTGAGGACAACTCTCAGTCAGCCTCACAGGTTGGATGTGGTAACAGACTTGCTGCTATACCATACAACACGTATATGGGAAGAATAAGTCCTTTGCTTTCCCTGGCAGCAGACTTACGTAGTGAAACTGCTTATCTTCAGGACACTCACTAGCATCCCCTTTTTGCCAACACCGTCCTCTGACTCTACTAGCTGAAGGGGTGGTCCTCACAGGACAGGCCCCATGACACAGATCTGTACTCACTGTAGGCCCAAGCAGATCCTTCCTCAAGTGTCTCCCTTCCGGTTAGCTCTGCAGGACATCTGGGTTGCAACTATTCTCAGGTTCAGGCCCTCAGGTCATGCACCTGAGGCCACATGGCTGCTTCTACAAAGGAGGGGCAGCGGCTTCCTCCCTCTGGGACCCCAAACTCCAGCCAAAAACCCAGAGCACATGCGCCCTTGGCATATATACAGTCACCCAGCATGCACCGAGGCACTTTCCTCTGCCAATGGCCAGGGCTGTAACTATACCTGTGCTCTCATTTGTCAGGTTTCCTCCCACTGTCCAATCTGCTCCTCCTATTGGACCAGTGTGAAATGTTCAGACAACATGAGCAGCACCTGAACACCTTGAGCAGACCCTATTATTGGACCCCTGCTCCCTGATAGGCAGAGAGCATCTAAATTTACCTGATGGCCTTCCTGGTAAACAGAAAGACCCAAAAGTTATACTCTCTTCTAGCACCTACCTAGGGGGGTGCTACATGTGGAAGCAGTGGTCTTTCTGCAGAGGCCCCACATCCCCTTGCTGTGCCAGAGCTGGAACTCTCCAATCAGCAGGGAGCTTGTGTTTTGCTGATTGCAGAGCTATAGGTATGACTCAGGTAATGTGTTGGACCTCTACAGAGAAACCAATGCTTCCCCAGAAAGAGCAAGGGTCCTTCTCTACAGCATGGTAGTGAGGGACAGTCTCTTCTACTTGGGCTGTGACTGGATTTTGCAGAAAACCATCTGTAAGCCTTTGTACACCTTTAGGGCTCTTTCTCTTGGGTGTTCCTTCTGTCTTTTTTTCTTATAGGGATCTATCTCTCTATCTGCGATATATCTCTATGGGTGGGGCAGATGTAAACGTAAGTCCTGTAATTAGCCTGTAGGCAAGTGACAAGTGCATTCATGTTGCATTGCATTTATAAGGGTGGCTTTACACTGCCCCAGTGTGGTCCCGCTGTGCTTTGGGCAATGCGGGTGGGCTAGCTGTGCTTTACCACAGATTTCTACGATGTCCTGCTGTGCAGTTTCCGAAAGCGCACCAAAGATGCAGCATGCAGAAGTTATGGTATGTTTTCTGAAACTGCACCAAAACCGCAGAAGTCTATGGGAAAGCACGGACAACCAGCACAAAAGGCTGCAAGTTAGCTGCACTTATAGCAAGAGTGCAGCGGGGCAGTGTGAAGCCACCCTAAGTTCTTGCTGATATTGTTGGGGTTAACCTGCTGTGGTGTGTCTGCCATTTGGCCTGATAAGGTTCCCGTAATTGGGGTATTTAAGCATAAGGGGGTAGAACCCTGGGGCTTGGTCATAGCAAATATTAACTGCATTCAGGTGACTATACTGCCAAGTTAAAATCATATAAAGAATGCAGCGCCAAAAAACAAGTTTTTAAAAGGGTAAGAGGTGAAATACACTACTATATGCAACACAAATGGGATGAAATAATTTAAAAGGAGTGGTGTCACAGTCTTAATGTCTCTTTTGAAACCCAATATGGACTCTCAAGTCCTGTACATCAGGGAATGACCCTTAAAATATCCAAGGTAGAACCAACCAAGAGAGAGGAGAACATTCACTTGGAGATATGTTGGAATTCTTTTAGGAATCACCGCCAGACGAACATCCTAGTAATAATTTGTTTCTAGTAAAAGATGTGAGCTTACGGAAAATATCCGTTTCATCCGTTTCATTGCTGTCCATGATGACCTGCTGACACCATTACCTGCAGAGCGGATTATGACCCATGCGCATTACCTACCTGAGTCTGGTAAGCTCACATCTTTTACTAGAAACGAACATTGGTTCTACCTTGGATATTTTAAGGGTCATTCCCTGATGTACAGGACTTGAGAGTCCATATTGGGTTTCAAAAGAGACATTAAGACTGTGACACCACTCCTTTTAAATTATTTCATCCCATTTGTGTTGCATATAGTAGTGTATTTCACCTCTTACCCTTTTAAAAACTTGTTTTTTGGCGCTGCATTCTTTATATGATTTTACCTTTGAACAATTTTTTGATCTATTGTTTTTTTGCGAGCAGCCAGGATTAATATCATCTACACTTTATTTTAAATAGTGGGCGTGGATAATCCTATACATTTTATACTGCCAAGTTGCCTTACTGATTACTATGCTCAGCCTAGGCTTATTGGGCGGAAGTACCCGTTACATGAATAATGAGTAGGGGCTAGAAGAATGGCTTGGTGGGGGGGGGCAGTCTTTTAGGTTGTTCTTCTGCCGGCTGTCATTGGGGCCCTTTAAGATGCACTGGTGCACTTATTGATAGTCTTAGCACACAGTTAGGTGCTGTAATGATGCAGTATAGGTGCAGTATAGATGCAGTATAGCTGCAGTACAGGTGAGGTATAGGTGCGGTTTAATCAATATCCTCCCTTTAGTGGCTCAGTCCCTGCAAGCAGTGTGAACAATGGGCAGTGAGCCCTCTCATCAGTCCCTGTGGTGTGACTATGAACTCTTCCTGAGAAAGGCAGCCCCCTCTGTTTTTCCACAGAATGGATTTGGTGATCAGTAATGGGTAGAAGAGGGTGAGAGGACATCCTAGTCCCCATGTGGCAGATGTGATTCTGTGGGCAGGTGCCAGGTGTCTCCACTCTTGGGCACCAAGCTCGATCCCTTCTGGCGTGGCCTCTCAGCAGTCTGGTCAACATTCAGGTAGATATACTCTCATCAGTTTCCTTGGCACCATGAGGAAACGAATTCCCATGCAATCTGGTAAAAGTCCTCTCACCACTCCTCCTTCTCCTTAGTGTTCTCTGGGAATTGTAGTGTAAAAGGTCCCTTGGCACTTTTCTATGGCTGATATTTCAAACTACAACTCCCATGATTCTCTGTGCCCTGCATAGGAGTCTATAGTCTTCCTGGCTCTTCCCCTGCTGGCTGAAGGGGATAGTGCTGTTAGCAGGGTATTGATATAATGCATTACAAGCTACTTTCATGGAGAATGTTAGAACATATCTTCACATCATGGTAACAGGAGATAGGAACTTAATTCAAACAAGTGCACTGAACTTAGATAGACCATACATCCTGTTATATCATAGAACCCATGCTATAACACTATAATACCACAGCGCCACCTGCTGCATAGATAAGTATAATGCATACAGTATATAGTCAGTTTATATGCAATCCTGCTGTTGTTCTTTCCAACAAGGGCGACATGATATCCAGCATCACAGTAGAGAGCGAAATAACAAAAGGCCATGTCTCCTTCTCCATGCTGTTGTAACCCAGCACCTGGCTATAGTAGTAAGGCTCTTTAAAATAAATTTGGATCTTACCTATCTCTGCTTGACATTTTCTGTTTAGTTAATCAGATTTGAAGCTCAGCCAATATTTGTGTGCAAGGGTCATGCAGATATGCTCCAGCACGCCATGCTCTGACCATTAGTCTCCATATGTTGCTGGAAATCAGACTTTTCAGTACAAAAGATCATCTTTGTGATATATGGGAAAGCTCACTCTACACACCTGCTTATTGCATTGCATTAATAGACTTTGTCATAAATGAATGTGTCATTGAATATATGGGAAATAGACCAGACTGTCAGAAAGACTGGCAATCGTTAGAGAACCTGAAGGCTTCTGTGATCTCATGTGGATTCTTTTATACCTCTCAGTCTTAAAGGGTAACTCCACTTTCGTAGGGAAAAAAAAGCAAATAAAGAAAAAAATAATATAGCATGTACAGTTGCGATACAAGTCATATTGTAATTGAATGTTATTAAAAATTACCTTTCCTTTTCAATCTGCAGCCACTGTCATTTTCTATAAATGCCATGCAATATGGCTACCTGGTGTTGTTCTGTATACAGAATGTGTACTGACCACTCCCCAGAAACATAATTTCCTGCTTGTGTGATTGGCTCACCACTTTTCCCAGAAGTCTGCCTAAGATACAAGTCAGATTTCAGGCATTCCCTGCAACAAAAATGTTGTTTTTGGTGAGATACTCCCAATAGGAACATGTCTAAAGGGATGCAGGTCCAGCAGATTTCCTCATTAGTGCACTGCTGCTGCCACAGCTGACAGATAATTATGAAACCACTCCCATTAGACCCACTTAGCAGAGAGGCACAGAGGAAAAACAGTGATTTCTTCAGAATAACAAAAGGCAGGAATAAGCAATAAAGTTTGTTAGAAATCCTTGCAATGTACAGAGATCACCCAGAGGGGAATATTTTTTTTCTCAACAAAAGTGGAGTTACACTTTTAATTGAATTCCAGATATGGTCATTTTTACAGTAAATCACTTTGGTAGGCACCACTGCTACAGTGATCCCCACTAGCTGGGTTCCATGTCAAATGTGTAAAGTATATAGAAACAAAAACATGAAAATATACGTGAAAAAAAAACATATATCACTTCATATATTGCAATAGGTCAAGACTACACTTTAAAAGCATCTGAGAAGAATTAATCAAATATCTCAATACCTGGATGGAATCTGAAATTGACCTTTCGGGATATTGTCATCATCCAATAGATACAGGGATCTCGCTTATAGACAGCTCCCATTTCACTGGTAAGTCTAAAGTTATACAAGCTAATGACTTTAATGTAGAGAAAGAACATATTTTACACTTTGAAATAATTGTTTTTTCAATGTAAATTCATTGAATATTGGAGAATCACTGGAGTGAGAATCTTTTTTTGATGGAGAAGGAATGAGGAGTTAGGGTGGTCATACATTATACAATTATCATGTAAAATTTTCCTTTAGATTTATTAAAACCATAGAATATGAGGTCAAACTTAAACACTCTCAATTTGTATGCAATCAGGCAGACTTTTGCACTACATAGTTGAAGGTAAATCTAAAGGAAATTGAATAAGAAAATTGTATAATGTATGGCCAGCTTAAGCTTACTTTAGGAAGGGGAAATTAGCTGTGTAGTTATCACAACCCGCAATGACACTGACTGCCACTAGAGGGACTTGCTGGCTGGACACACACAGAGTTAAAACTTGCATACACTCTAATAAATTCTAAGGCCAGCCATACACGGTTTGTTAATTGGCAGGCTGAATATCCCAAGTTGATTGATCATTGTACAAACAGCCTGTCGGATTCTCTTGCAATTATCGCTAGCAGCTGCTAGCGATAATCACTGGCTTCCACTGCCCGCCCTGCTGGGAGAAGACAATGGCCTGGCAGGAAGGATTCCCGCATCAACACTGTCTGCGTTGATGGGGGGAATCAAGCGAATTTCTGACCATCTATGCTCCATGTTTGGCTGGCCTAAGGCCTCATTGTTAGGGGGTGGTAAAACCACACAGCCGAGATGTGGTTTTACGTCCATCCCCCAACCACTCCCCCTAATGCTGCAAAGGGTAGCGTACACATGTCCTGACCGTGATGCTTTACATTGTGTAGCAGCAAAAATGATAACTGCTGTTGCATTCAGCAGATGGTAATGCCCACCGACCACGACCCATTCTGCTGAATGGGAGCGCCCTGCAAATCGCCTCACAACTGTTTGCAATGCATGTGATTGCAGTACACTTGTGCGGGATTCAAGGGGTTAAACCAGGCAGTGAGGAGGGAATACAATGTCTCCTCCGTGCCTGTCAAATGCTTTCTGAAGAGTGATCGGAATGCAGATCATTCTTTAGAGAGCACTGCAAGTGCAAACGAGGCCTAAGGGCTGTGGAACAGCAAAGTGATTACCACAAACTTCTAAAATTCCTCAAGCTATCCAGCAAGCTAGAATCCTTGTAGTATCACTTTTCCCCACTACCATACATACCAAACACATGACAGGGTAGACTGCCACCACCTGCAGTTTGTCAGCTGACTGGTCTGCTTGGCAAATATCCTCACATACAGGACCTTGTCTGGCAGATCTGCTATCTTGCAAAACACTAATCTGCATTTAATCCATAGACACAATGCAATTTCATACAGATTAGAAACAAACCTACACCGAGTATACAGGCACTGGTAACACAATGCACCAATATTACTAAGAGTAGGAATACATATGAGGCACTTAATATTTTCATAATTTATTATCCTTAGGTGAACAGAACATACAAATATGTACAAATGTAAAAATTTAAAAAATACAGGAGCAGATAAGGGCATACAATAATTTCACTATATGCTATACAATATTTAAGAGAAAATAGAAAAAATCACTGTTTTTCAGGTATTGTTTCATCCTGTTGGTGGGAAAACTATGTGATTTCAAAAACGACATTTATTTGATTCCACGGAATGTTCTTTTTGCAGACTTCTTAATTTATAGGAGAAAAATGTGGGAAGGATTTATCACCTTTGGAGTTGTTATTTCACCTCCTGGGGGAAGGTCCTGGTCTCCTGGATTGGCCATATGCTATATAGATCTGCCATTTCTGATGGTTGGAATTTTCAGCACATCAACCAGATTGTAATAAGTCCATACACTGTATGGCTGGAGCAAGCAGGCCCCATATAAACATTTTGTTGGTAGTTATGTGCAGTCAGAGTATACTGTTTCATACTGTTTCATATCTGTACAAAGCCCATAATATATAATATAATAATAATAATATCAGGATAGGAGTTTCATCTCCCCTTGACTAATCTTTTGGAGTTTTAGAGAAGAAACATAATTCTTGTTATCTTAAAGCGGAGTTCGACCCACATTTTTCTTTTTTTAAAGGCACCCGTTCTACTGGTATTAATCAAATTCTCTAATAGATGTTCTCACTAAATTTGCTGTTGTATTACATGTTTTTTTTTTCTTACCTGCCCACTAGTGCTCTTATACGGGATATGGTGCTGCTGGCTACCCAGCATGCACCTCCCGATCTCGCGCATGCGCATTACACACAGGGCACAGTGCAGGGATTGTCTAGGGTTGCCCTCACAATGGGCGGCGCACTGACTCCTGGGAATGATGACACACATCTCCCAGGAGCAGAGGTGCCGCAGGAAATGACGTACAGCGCCGTGGCCCAGAAGGAAGAATACACAAGACACCCTAGGAACAAGCTACACAGAGTAAGAAAAAAAATATCTAAATGTCATTCAACTTTCAGGACTGTACCCATTGATGCAAAGTTTAAATTATTGGTGGAACTCCACTTTAAGAAATAGAGTGATGCAACAGACAGTCTGGTGCCACCAGTGTGCTGATTCTAAGGCTGACAAGTCTGAAGTATCCCTTTGAGGGCTGATGTCACATACCTGGTGGAGATATAGCTGAAGAAGTTTTGCAGTTCTTGCCCATTATCACTGGAAATGGTGACAGCAGATGTGAGGACACAGAGTGGCTAATGTTGCAGGCAGCACTAGCTGTTGGGTGTGAGGCACAAATGACTGTGGACCACCGGATAAGGACCAGAGGCAGAAGTATGGTAGCACCTGATCAGTAGACAGTAACAAAGCCAGGGCACAAGCTGTACTAAATCAGTAGACAGGGACAGCATCAGGATACAGTCCAGGGTCAGCAACTGGACAGTGAGGTATAGGAATAAAAGGAAGAGTGTTGAGAAAATAATGTTATGGCAAAAGGACTTGATATGGTGCTCAGGGATACCACTACATAAAATAAATAAAAAATTATCATTTCTGATTACATGAATACCATTTTGATGTTTATATATTTTATTTAGTGGTATCCCTGAGCACCATATAAAGTCCTTTTGAATAATAATATTTTCTGTTTAGTATGATTTTAGGACACGGTGCCTTATAAAGAAAACCATTCTTTTTAGTAGTGTCAGAATCCAGCCCAAGGCCACTTAACAGCAAAAGGAGAGACTAGCAGCCACAGAGATCCATGTCTACAACTCCCCTGTTTTGGTGGTTGCAGCCGGCAGTGCTGCTCAATGGACCTACTGATACTCTCATAGTGCTCCTATGGCTGCCAGGCTCCCTTTTTTGCCTACCTACTGAACTGGGTCACTCCGTGCACATACCATGTGGCTTAATCCTCTTTTACACAGGCCACTGGTAAAACTGGTACGACTTTGGTGTAATATCCAAGAAATAGCCCCTGAGGAAGAACAAGTCTCGAAGCATGTCAATCTTTGGGCTCAATTAATTCTGGGTTGTTAACAACTTCAGAATTACCCCCTGGGTTAGGGGTAAATGCAACCCATGATAAGGGTTGTGCACCCCATTGGTATAAATATGTTTTCGCGATGTTGCATAGTTACATAGTTAGTCAGGTTGAAAAAAGACACAAGTCCATCTAGTTCAACCAAAAAAAAAAAAAAAAAAAAAAAAGAAAAAATCCTTCCTGATCCCCTGAGAGGCAAGAATCCAGGCCTTTTTTAAAGCAATCTACAGTGCTGGCCAAAACCACCTCTGGAAGGAGTCTATTCCACATTTTCACAGCTCTAACTGTGAAGAAACCTTTCCTCTAGATGTAAAGAGTGCCCCCTTTGTCCTTTGTGATGACCTTAAAGTGAATAACTCAACACCAAGATCACTATATGGACTACTTATGTATTTGTACATGTTGATCATATCCCCTCTTAACCTCCTCTTCTCAAGATAGAATATAGGGGGATGTAATTTGGATCAAATCAGATGGCCTGATGGACATGTTTTTAGCTCTTCGTAAAGAATATATATTTTATGCATATCTGTGTGGTTTATTTGGTACTCTAATAGACCCCTGCACAACCAATTGATAGTTTCCTTTTTGTTTTCAAGATGCCCCTTATCTGCATAGGTAATTTTTTGGTACACTTGAACTAACCCTTTAAGTTTCTATGATCTCCAGGCCCAAGCCTCTATTCAAATTGTGGACATCTGTCTTCTCTGTTAACTACTGAATTATTAAAATATCTGTAATATCACTGCATCAAGAAAAGATCGGTGATATTCCATTTTGTTTTATCTATTGTCACTAGTTACTGCACAGAATTGCTTTGTGCAGTCTGATCTAAAGACCTAGAAAAGTTTATGATACAACACAGGAAATGGCTTCATACAAGTCACCAATTTAAATATTAACATAGAGTTTCTAAATCACTTTTGGTTTACAAATGATCTGAGTCACTATCATAAGCCTGATAATGTCTAACTTACAATAACTGCAAATGACAGCTCTGCTAACACTATGTTCTATTAAGCTTTCATTTTTTGATGCAGCAATGTGATAAAGACAATTAGCCTTTACACACATAAATAGAACGAAAGAGTCAGAGAGTGCATGTGGGTTGATCACCTCACTTATCTTCCCTTGCTGAGGAAATGGCCTCTGTCTCATATCAAGGAAATACAGTGAACAGTAAATGCAAACACTACAAATCACACTTATATTAAATTACCTAAAGAAAAAAGAAAAGTATGAAAAGGATGAGCACAACATAAGTGGCCCTAACAGGGGTGTATCATGAAATTAGTGAGCCCGTGTGCAAGCTCACACGGCACCGATAATCCCAATGTCAACCAGGGACAGATCATCCTTATGTGCAGTGTTGGTCAGAGCACTATGGGCCCCCCCCACTCCCCCAGGCCCGTGTTCAGTGAACACCCTGCACCCATGGATGATACACCACTGGGCCCTAATGCAAATGCCAAAGCAACCAGTTTGCCAGCCATGGACTGCAACATGTTGGACCAATATAAATCCCATGCCTGCCTATGGTGATAATTTTTCTTGCTACACAAGACTGACAGTAACTAAGTTGCCTCAACGAGATGCTGTCTAATGGTTAAAATATATCTTTGAATCAGGAATACAGCTAAACCTCCATTCACACTGGTGCAGCATTGAAATCGCACTACTTCAGCGTGATTTCAAAGCCACACATCAGTAGGATTTGCACTGCCGTATTCATTGCGGCTTCCGCAATGCAAGTCACAATGAAGTCGATAAAAAGTAGTGCAGGAACCTTTTTCATAATCATGTCGCAGCAGTATGAACAGTTCCTTCGCTGGCAATGGAGTGCAACTTGTCATGCGATTTGGAACTGTCAAATCTCATGACAATTCACACCCCTGTGAACGGGTGCTAAAACAACAAATATAACAGGTTATGAAGATATTGCTACTTTAAATCAGTTATTCTTCACATCAGCATTTCCAATTTGCTGTACTTCATGCAAGTTAATCAGTAATCAGCATATAACCTCTGTTCTGTCACACCTTAGCCTGCCAGATATAGAAGGAACCTCTCATTTTCCACTTGATAGAGAATGCAAAGGCAACAGTCACTGTGTTTAGAAGAACTGTACGGTAAATGAAAAGACATTTTTAAAGGAGGGCGTTAGTTTTATTATGGAAATGGTGAGACGAAGCAAAACGAACGGTAGGTGTCTTTTTATGTGCATTATCTAGATCTTGAACATTGGACTTGTCAAAACATTTTTTTGTGACGGTGACATATTTAAAAACAGCTTTAACTACTTCTGTAAAACTCACATAAACTTGGAGCTGCCTTGTATAACTTGATAGCTAAGATAAAAATCTTCTGTCAAAAAGGGACTTAAATACCTCTTCTGGAACAGTAGTACAGCACTCAGAGTAATCTTATGCAAGATTCAAACATTTGCTAGTAATTCAAGGGAAAAGTCTCCATGTAACACACCTTGCCTAGAAACTATTTATAAATGGCAACTAGTGATTTGTAGTTGTTTCCCAAAATGTTGCTGGTTCAAATTTGCAGTAATTGGGATTTCCTTTTTTCAAAGAGAACCTTACTTCATGTTTTAATATTTCATTATGTAAGATCTTATGCAATGTGTATTTCATGAAATAATATGTATTTTAAGCCTGTGCATTTATAAAGAATATATTTAATGTGTGTTGAATAAAGTTTGCATGAATATCTACAATAGTGCAAAGCAGTTCAGCAGTCATGCGTATTCCATGTGATCAGTGTCATCTTCCTAGCAATTGTGATGTCATACCATCAGATCGGTACTCTCGGAATCATAGTATGGTAATTAAATTCATGACAGTATACTGTATATTTGGCACATGCTAACTGGTATGCCTGAAAACTTGAGATTTGTTTTCATAAGATGCAGAAACTGGCTTCTTCTTGATCGGTTTCTTTACAAAGTTGACCTGTGGTTTATATGTCAAGCCTTGTTCATAAGCCATCCAAAAACAATCATAGCAAAATCAGGTCAGTTTAGGGTGAATTAATAAATCATAAATTGCCTACTGTATCTTTAACATAAACGTCAATGTTTTTTAAACAGTAATTTTTTCTTAAAATGTAGCAAAGTTGTTAGCACTTCTGCTTTCCAATGCTGTGTGCTATGTTTGAGTGCTATAGAAAATCTGCATGGACTTTGTTCTTCATGTGTATGTGTGAGGTTCTTCAGCTAGCCTGAAAACATAAGGATAGGTAAGTGTATTTAAAGCCCAAACAAATTCGTATTGCAAGGAATAGGGAAGTGCTGTGACCCCTGTCAGGTTTCTACTGCTATTTAAAGGGATTTACCCTATTTGGCCTGGTGGTCACTGTTAGGGATGAGATTACAGTTTACTGCTACCGTGGGTTCACAACTGATCCAGTGAGTTGGAAATTTGCTCTCCTGGTGAATAAAATGTGGAAATTCACCAGACCTAAGTCTTTGTAAACATAGAGGGCTAACAATAGGATAGGGGCAGACTTCCTGTACCAGACCTGGACCCCATCAGTTCAGTAGGTAGTGTTGGCACAGAGGGGACCTTTTGGGTGCATGCAAAGTAACCCTGTGGGGTCCCAGCTCCCACCAATTAAAGAAGAGTTACCTGGGCCCCATTAGTTCAGTAGAGCTGCTTCGGTAAATTGATATAGAGCCGCGATATGCAATTAGCGGACCTCCAGATGTTGTAAAACTAAAAGTCCCATCATGCCTCTGCCTCTGGGTGTCATGCTTGTGGCTGTCAGAGTCTTGCTATGACTCATGGGACTTGTAGTTCTGCAACAGATGGAGGTCCGCTAATTGAATATCCCTGATATAGAGGAAGAGGAGAAAGGTGTTAGTGGCCAGGCCGGTAGTTCTTGTGCAAAGCCAACAAGAACTGTGGAGGGGAGTCAGTTTGCTTGCAGTGGTAAGGGAATCTGGGATGCAGAAAGTGGGTGCTGCCCTGGGGTAGGCTATTAATAATATTCATCATTAATTAATAATATACTAACAACTATATAATATATAATAATAGAATATTAATACCAAATAATATATAATAAATAATTAAAGGTATATTTTATTTTGCCAGGACGCTTTTTTATTTCGGGGTTTTCAGCATACATTTGTTGCTAACACAGGCAAAGCTGCCCTTTATCACCGCATATGTGTGCTGTAATTGAGTGTGCACCAAAGCACCACATATTTTTTTTATCCTTTATTGCCATAGCTGCCATTAAATTTAGGCACTCTCCTTTAATAAAAATGTCAGACAGACCTAAAATGAGAGGCAGAGGTTCTACAAAAGGATGTAGTAAGCTCAGATAAAGTGGTTGTTGGGTTGCATCATTTTCAGGTCTATGTGGCCATGCTATAGAGCAGTGGTTCTCAACCCTGTCCTCAAGTACCCCTAACAGGCCATGTTTTCAGGTTTTCCTTTATCTTGCACAGGTGCCTTAAATCAGAGTCAATAGCTTGGTATATTGGACAGCTATTTTATCTCCCAAACTCCCAAAACATGGCCTGTTGGGGGTACTTGAGGACAGGGTTGAGAACCACTGCTATAGAGCCACAGCATGCATCAAAACTTGTACAGTAATTTCTGGATTTTCTGACTTGCCCTGAAGCCAGTGTGCTGCCTGAAAGGGCCTTTAGAATATTAGGTGGTTTGAGGTTTTGTTTTAGGAGAGGCAAATCTACCTGTCTCCTGAAAGTGTAGCACAACTCACTTTTATTAAAATTAACCAGTCTTAGCTGATGCTGCAGAGTAAACTTTTAATTGTCATCCACCTCATTTCCCCAAAAAATTATACTTGCCACATATTCAGCTTCTACGACCTCTTGTAGTCTAGGCCTGTGCTCCAGCACTGTATAGATGCCACACAGTGTTTCCACAGCTGGATCTCAGCTGCCAAATTTCTAATGGTTGCTGCACAGTAAATCCTGCTTAGTGTTTCAAAGTTTGAGGCCTATTACAATTCTTCGTGCCGTGCAATGCTTCCGCAGCTGCCAATGGGAGTGCCACTCTTCCCCTGGTTGCTAGAATGCCGCTCACTCCCTTTAGCGGTTGAACAACTAATATAGAGACAGATAATAAGAAATCAACAAGAAAAAGGTGTGCAGTATTAGTAAAAAAAGTCAAAAAGTAGACACGTGGATGTAAAAGTGTGCTCAATGGACAAGTCTGTTAAGAATCTGATGAAAAAGAAGACTAGGGAATATTATAGGATTTCCTAAGAGGTATGCTTTTATGGTATCTTTGAAGCATTTATTGACAGAATGAAGAAAAGTATTCCAGAGAAATGGTGGAGCCTACACAAATTCTGGATGTGAGAGTAGGAGGTGATAAGGCTTGGTTACACCACCTAGTTTCCTTGGTTGCTAGGATGCTGGCGGCTCATGCCACTTAGCATTCTTGTAAATAATAAAGTGAAATACCGCGCTAAAAGAAAATTACAACTTAGGTATTAAACCTTTAAACCTAAGTCGTGCAAGTGTTAAAAATAAGAAATATTATTATATCATAATATAAAAATATGACAGCTACCGCTTCAAAAAATCAGTAAATGTGTCAAACAACACTAATATCCACATATAAATTTAAACTTGGTGAGCCTCCATTTGTATTTTCTCCCACACGTGGTGAACAGAGGTGGAGGAGTAAATAGAAGATCACCAATTATATTGCACTTTATAAAGGACTTTGTTATAGCACCGGCACTTTATCTATGTTATTTCAATAATTTTGTTACATGTTGCACTAAGTATGTATGCACTTTATAGCGCTGCTAACACTTAGCATTCTTGGTTGCTAGGATTCTGACATCTCATTCCGTCTAGCTGTTGCCAGGATGCAGGCGGCTCACATCACCTAGTGCTCTTTGTTGCTAGTCGCAGGCAGCTCATGATGTCTAGTGTCTTTGGTTGCTAGGAGTCAGGCAGATGACACCATCTAGCATCCTTGGTTGCTTTGACTCAAGCAGTTCACACCGCCTTGCATCCTTGGTTGCTATGATGCAAAAAGCTTCAAAAGAGTGCAAACTCCTGCTTCTTCTTCAGTCAATGGATGCTGTAATCTGCCCCTTTCCCCAATCCACTGCATGTGACTGAACACAGGAAGAAAATGCTGTACTTTGTGTATTATACATTCCTGACCCCTGCACTCTCTGTGTTACACACTCCTGGCCATGTACTCTGTTACACAATCTTTACCCAGATCACAGTAGCCTCAGGTTTTATTTGATAGTACCTCCTTAAGCCCCTGTTAACCCTGCAATTAACCCCAACCCCACTATACCTCCTACCCAGCACCCCTGCCCTCCCCCAATTCTTATTTTACCAGTAGAAAAACAGCAACCTTAGCTGATACATTTCTAATGATTGCTGTAGGGTAATTCTGCTTTGTGTCTCAAACTTTGCATCCTATTCTGGTCCTCCAGCACTAAAACATCTGTGGCTATTTTAATTCAGATAATACACTTTAATGTTTATTTCAAAACCTGCCTCGTCTCTTCCTCATAGTTTGCAGCCCAACCAAGCAACTTACATGTTGTCCAGTAGCTGTACAATATTTGTGGCCATTATCTATCAATAATGTATTCTTATGTTTATTTCAAGATCAGACCTGCCTTATCTCTCTCTTTTTTTTCAGCCTAGCCAAGCTGCTTACATACTGTCCAGCTATGAAACAACATTCGTGGCTATTGTCTCTCAGATACTCTAACTTTTATTGCATGATAAAACTTGCCTTGTCTCTGTTTAGTTGCTGCCTATTGAAGTGCCGGCGTACCGTCCTGACAGTAACCAATTCCTACCAAACTTACAACTGAAATCTATATTTAATACTGTTGAATGGGTGAATTAGATGGCAAAGGGTTGGGGAAATGTAGGGTTTTGTTTTGGGGACCACAGCAGCATACACCTGTTGCTGACATGGTCATAGCTGCCCTTTGTTTTCAGCACATCACTGCATATTGTGATACAGTACTTTGCACCAAAGCACCACATATTTATCCCCGCTATTGCTGTAGTTGCCATTAAATGTAAAAAATCCCCTTTATTAAAAAAATATCAGGCCTGCCTAAAGTGAAAAGCAGAGTTTCTTGGCATGGAGGTAGTAGGGACCATTAGGTTCCTCAAGCTAAACTATACAATTCCACCATAGAGAGATAATGAATTGGCAAACAATGCCTTGCTATTATTACACCTCCAAGACCCAGAACAGCCACTTTCTTGCAAGTGCTGTTAATACACTTATTTCCTCTTCCTCTATCTTCCCAGATGCGTAGGAACCACTTTTCTGTGAGTGCTACTAACGTGTCCTTTTATCCCCCTCTTCTGTTATCCCCACCATATCCCTGCATGCTGGTTATGAATAGTTGGCCGAATTAGAGGTCACAGCTTTACCTGGGGCCAGTCCATAAAGCTTTGCAGTGTGTTTGTGCCTTTTTAACATTTCTGTTGCTGGATTAGAAGAAAAAAATGTTGTCAAATAACCTCCATGCCCAGGGACCTTGGCAAAACTGCTGACTTTGCAGCTGCTGCCATTACAGCTCATTGAATCACCCCTTTCCATCAGTTTATAGCCTGTACTACACCACAGTGGCAGGTACCCAGCCACCATTATTTTGCCCAGAATGCCATCTAGCCCCCAGGTGCTGTAATTTTGTCCAGAAAGCCATCCTTGTCCTTCAGCAGCTTGTGATATACAATGAGGCAGCAAAAGGCTGACAAAGAATATGAGGAGGAGTATTAAGATGCTGACTTTGAGGATGAGGAAATGGGGCAAGCTTCAATGGGGAAGTTTTACCCCCCAACCCCTTTGAGTGGCACATGACAAGAGTGAGACTGGGGATGAATCAGGGTCCTCCGTGCAGGCAATTTTTGTCAAATAGGGTCTTTTATGCTTAAACATTTGTGCAAGGACGCCAGGATATGGGTCATCAAAGAGAGGGACTACTCTTGGGTGGCCTCCCTGTTAGATCCCACAAGGGTACACAAGTCTAAAATGGTAAATCTACTGTCACCATTCCAAAGGAAGCACAAAATACATTTGAGGAGGTGCTGCATAAGAACCTCCTTGCAACTTGATGGTAGCAGAATCATTTTCAATGACCAACGTGCTTCCAATTCTCTGATCCCTGAAAGGAAATGTTTTCAATCACAGCATCCAGGCCTGGGACCGAGTTAAGGAAGTAAGGAAAAAAGGTAAAAGCCCTTCCCTCCCTCACCCCAAGATACACTGTCATTTGCTACCTACAGGACATTCGGTTAGGATTTACATCTACTATGCAAGCTGTGAAACACTGTACAGGCAGTCCCTAGGTTACAAACAAGATAGGGACTGTAGGTTTGTTCTTAAGTTGAATTTGTTTATAAGTCGGAACAGGTACACTTTTTAAGTGTAGCTTCAGCCACAAAAAAATATTTTTAAGCTTTTTGGATAGCATAGGGAAGGGTTAACACCCCTGTAATGTTTGTTTTGCTGTCTATGTTTCTGTTCAGAAGATTTCACCTCACTTCCTGTCCCAATGATAATTGGATTTTGAAAATTTTGGGTTGTTGTGGTGATAAAGCTTCAGTGGAGACACCTTTTTTTCCATAATAACTCTTACAGGAGTGAATTTCCCTTCCTAGGGATAGATTTTCTGACACTTCCTGTTGTCTCCCTCCGTTTGTAAGTAGGAGACGTTCGTAAGTCAGATGTTTGTAACTAGGGGACCGCCTGTACTAAAACAGTCAATAGTTTGGTAGAATGAGAAGTTGGAAACTTGGTTTGTATTCTTGTCGCTGTCCCTATTAGGTAGAGTTCCTCTCTACCATTGGGTAGAGTTCCTCTCACAGGCCACAAAACATCTAATTTGTTCTATTCTTTCACCGTTCTACTAAAAAGGATTTTAGATGCTGTCTGTATCTCCATTCAAGAGATTTCTCCCCACTTCCTGCTTCCATCATCACTGTAATAAGAAGTGAAGAAAATCCTCCTCGTCAATCATGAAATAGGCAGCAATGCAAAGCCTAACAAAGGTTTTACCCTTCTACTTTCTATTTAAAAATTTTAATAAGTGTGGGTGTTTAGCTCCACTTTAGATACTAAATTATTTTCCTGGTAAACTAAAAGTGAAAATGAGTTGTTTAGGAAACCATTCAATAGTATGAATAGTATTTGGATTGGCAATTGTACCTTTGAGAATAAAACAATGAGGGCATTTATCAAGCAACATTAGAACTAAAGCTGGGTATACATGAATCAAAATTCAGCAATTCACAGCAGCAATATGCCCCAGTATATCTGATTACAAATGTTATTTTGACTGCACATCTTGACATTAGGCTGTAATAAGCACCTTACAGAAGATGCTTTTCTTCTACAGTTACCCATCTATTGTGAGTGTAAACACAGCTCCTCTCTTTTAATTTCTTTCAGGGATCCATTCAGTGCATGCTCATTCTCCAGACCATGACTCACAAGGACCTTCCTTTTCCACCGGCTACAACCACATACAGTATTCTGCAGTCCAACAGCCACTGGCATCATCACAGTATCATGTCAATTCTGGATATTACTCACAGCAAGCAGAGGACTGGTGTTCCAGTGGAATATATGATTTGAAACGGATTCCTTCTGACAGCCTGTTTTCTATTGACAATGACATTGTGGATTTGCCACCTGCAAAGAAGGCTAGGATTAGCCCTTGCGCTGCAAGGGTTAAAGGAGATGAGTTGTGTGTTGTTTGTGGAGACAAAGCCTCTGGCTACCATTACAATGCTTTGACATGTGAAGGATGCAAAGGTAAACTGGTCTGCATTATATATTACATATACAGCATTGCATATGATCTTTTTTTTATTAAATTACTGTGCAGCGAGAGATCATTTTGACAGGTTCAAAGCGTACTTTTGGTTGTTAAAGCAGGAGTTCATTGTATTGGTTTAAATATTTAGCAAATACATTTTGTATGAAAATCAGCTCAGAATTTTAGTTAAAGGTGAACTCCAAGAAGCTCCGCCTCCCAGACCGTGATAGACGGAACACTATTTCAATTTCCCAGCATTGGACAGTGTTCCGTCTTCCGTCTATCACGGTCTGGGAGGTGGAGCTTTGCTACAGTGGCTGGCTGCCGCATATTTCAGATCCCTGCTCTTTAGTGACACAACGGGAGACTGCTGTGATGTGATTATACACGCACAGGGAGGGAAGGAGGACTCTACACACGGATCGGCCCTGGGAGCCGCTGCAGCCACAGCTGAAAGTGACCCCAGGGCAGTCGGCCCACCGGGAAACCTCCCAGTATCCCGGTCGGCCAGTCCGGCCCTGAGTATAGATACCTAAATGTGACGTGGTAGCAGCCTCTTGCAATCTCCTCTGTTGCAGAAGCCTGGAAGCAGGGAGTCAATACCTGAATCTAACTAGAAATGCTCCATAGAGCCGTAAAATAGGTGTTTTCATCTCCGAACAAACCATATCCACATTCAGGTGATACTCTGTACAGGATTTCATGAGACTCCTCAAGAAACCATATTCCTGGTGAAATATGTAGTGCGGAAACCACTGTACATATGACGAGCGTATGAAATTGTCACTTTTGGTTTTATGCACAAAATTATTTGATTTTAACTTTTTAAATTTTGTATAATAAAATGTATTTGATTTTATTACAAAGTTGTAATTTGTCTTCAGCACCTTAAAAATCCATTTTTACAGTGAGGGAAAAAAGTATTTGATCCCCTGCTGATTTTGTACATTTGCCCACTGACAAAGAAAGTCTATAATTTTAATGGTAGGTTTATTTTAACAATGAAAGACAGAATAACAACAAGAATGTCCAGAAAAATGCATTTCAAAAAAGTTATAAAGTGATTTGCATTTTAATAAGTGAAATAAGTATTTGATCCCCTATCAATCACAAGATGTCTGTCTCCTGGGTGTTTTTCCATGCAGGTAACGAACTGAGATTACGAGCACTCTCTTAAAGGGAGTGCTCCTAATCTCAGCTTGTTTTCTCTATAAAAGACACCTGTCCACAGAAGCAATCAATCAGATTTCAATCTCTCCACCATTGCCAAGACCAAAGAGCTGTCCAAGGATGTCAGGGACAAGATTGTAGATAAGTAAGGAATGTACCAATTGGAGGAACTGCAAGTGGCACATGCCAAGTAGATACAAATGGAGAAACTCCCTCAAAGGGTGGGACTTTTTAGGCAGAAATAAAGTCATACACAAGGATCATAAAACTGAACAATATTTATTACAGAATAGTAAAAAGACATCATTCAAATGTCAGTAACAGCAATAACAGACATCTAAATATAGCGTGATAACAGATGCGACAGGCACCAATAGCACCTAATGCATCTCGGATAATTTTCCTTCTTCAGAGGCGCTTTAGTGATGATAGCCTTGTCACTAAGTGTATATCTGAAACAATATATGCAAAATCACAATTATGGCAATTATTTGATTTACTTAGTTGAAGTGTGTGCAGAGTACATGCTGGCTTACCTCTCCTATATATAAAAGGAGTGACTGCCCCAGAATATGGAGCAGTACCTCAATATAGGTGCAAAACAAGGGAGGGTTTAGTTGAGATAAAAACTAAAAACACAGAGCTACAATCCGGATTGTGGAAGGGGGGGAGCGTTTCCGTCCGTGATATAGCGGAGCAAGCGCTCCCCAAAAAGGGTCCAAGGTGCCGCCCACAGCAACAGAACACATTGAAAGGGCCGAGGGGCCAGAGGTTGATCAGAAGTGTTACTGTCATGTCAAAGCGGTCCTGGATGCAAAGATAGGCAGCTGCAGGGCAAAAATAGAAAAAATATATATAAGAGCAGTATGTCATGAAGGACGAGGGGAAATAAAACAAACCCTACATAAATGGCACTGTGTCTACTGAAGAGGCATAGTGATGTATAGTGACATAGTCCTCACCAAAACACTCATACATGTAGTAAATTGTATGCACCACGGCATACCTGTTAAATAGTCCAAAGGCATCTATGACGTGGAGGGAGGACTAGATCCACATTGACCCATTATAGTAGGGAAAAACCACACTGGAAAAAATGTAAGTAGGATGGAAGTCAGCATAAATTGGGGGTGAGAATATAGGTATATAAAGGCTACATGTCAAACCCTTAGCCACAAAAGTCAGCCTGGAAACACAGCAGATTGCAAACAGAGCACTTACCTAGAGTGTATATAATGCAGAGCCGCGACACCAGTATGTCGTCCTGTAGGATAACGCCCCTTCTAGCAGGCTGTTAAGCCAGATCCTACTTCAAGGCTATCTTCCTCATCAGGCAGATAAGGGAGGTCACAAATCCAAACTCTTCCAGCCCAGGTTCACACATGTACGATGTGGGAACCGGCACAATTCCAGCGCTGGTTCCCTTATCGCATCTTCCCCGCAGGCAGTTCACACTGCCCTCTGTGAACCGCTGCGGGTGTCAGTACAATGTTAATGACACCCCCAGATCAGTTCACAGATCCTGTGAACTCGCACAGGAATCGGATTGCATTGCACTATTTTCCTGCAAATCTAATGCGAGTTCAGCCATACAACTGTATAGCTGAACTCACATTGCACAGACATCGCATGCGATCAGCACCGCAGTGTGGGTGCAAATCATATGCAATGTCTGTGTTCGCACAATTGTGAACCTTCTATCAGATAAACTTTAAATATGAGAGACCTCTGTTTTTGCGGTACCTTCAGGCCACCACCAGGGTTTTTGAGACAACACAGCCGGAGCCTAATGTTGGTGATGCTTTTTAGGAGCAGGGAAAGCCAACACCTCAATACTACAGCAGCATGTACCACCCAGTCGTCCAACTACTCCTTTCCAACAGAGCTTCTTCACCTCACGTGATCAAACTTTTGTAGATCTTCCGTTTTGTACTCTTTTCTCCTAAGCTGGTCATACACTGTGTAAAGTTTAACTGGTTCATAATAATCTGCTGAAATTCGATCAGTGGGTGGCCATATCAGAGCTTGGCAGAAAATTGCTGGCCAAACAGAGCCAGGCACTGTTTGGGTATTCTGACAGCTGGCATCCTTCTGTGCTGTTTGACAAGGATGGAAGAATCTGTTTGATTTATTCATTCAACCTGCGGGGTGCCTAACTTTAATTCTGATCCCTAGGGGGAACCCAACACCAAAGTCCCGCTGTGGGTTTCCGTCCAGTCCAGCTGGAATATTTCACGTCCTGGACTAAGGACAAAGTATCCCAGCCACTTGGGCCATCACAGTGGACACTTTCATGATGACCCATGCTCTTGCCCTACAGGGACATAATGAGCTTTTATTACTACAGAGTCCTCCATCACTCAGGTGCAATCTCTCTAAATGATGGCATGCTCTTATTATTTCTTTTTATTTCATTTTTACGATAGCAAAAATATAAAATACTGAACATTACGGTGTGAAATGCTAAATGACAATATTTGATTTGGAGAAGTATGCAAGAAGACTGTACCACAGTTGTAGAGTAATATTTGTTTTTGTTGTCATCATTTCTCTCTCTATATAAGATTTAATTTAAAAAAAGGTGAGAGTTAAATAAGGTCAGAGGTCAAACCAGATAGAAATGAGGGCATACCCAAATAGTTGGGCTGGCTCAAGCAGTGATAGTCTGCTATCAGAGCAGAAAATGTATTCTTGAAATGTTTTATCCACTGGTAACATCTAGTTTTTCATTACTTGGTGCATAAATAATTATTGGGGTATACAAAGGGGACATAGTAACTATGTGCTCAACCTATGTCATCTTTAGATTTGTTCCTCATTCCTCTTGAAATCTAACCAGGTTTTACAGCTCTTCTGTCATATTTCATTCAGTCAAATATTGTATTTTTCCTAGGGCAAAGGTTGTCTGCTAAGATTAGACACAGCACGTCATGACCGTAATTACCACCACTGTAGTTTTTAAATCCATAAAATGGTAATAATAGCATATAGAATCTCACAAAATTCATGTGTGCGCTAGCAGTTCTTACATGCAAAGGACTACTACATGCGTATTCTCTTTGTAGAAAGCCTTGGGAGCTTGAAATACTCCATAATGGAAAATGCTAACAGAATGTGCATGGTTGCGATGTAGAATGTCACTTATCAACTTCTGCAGCTTCTTATTGGGCAAGAAAAGTGATGGGTGGCCTCCTGGCCAATAGCTAGGTGCAGAAAGTTGGTGGGGGGTAGGGGAACACATGATGTCAATGCAAGCTCTGGTAGCCATCTCTATATTAGAGGATCTCAGGATTTCAAACTCCTGGTACATTCTGCAAATGTATTGAATACATATAGTATGCCTGCAAATCAGAACAGAAGTCAGTTTAACACAGTGGAATTCCCCTACAGGTTTGCTTTAAAGTACATATTTTCAAACAAGGAATACACTAGCAAAAATGCAGGCATCTCCTACCCATACAGTACCTCTCAACTTTCTGAGAATGGAAAGAGGGACACCTAATAGCGAAACGTATGTAGGCAAAGGATACACCCCTGCCATGCCCCGATTACATGGAGAGTAGGCAAAGGTCACATCCCTTCCACGCCCCATTACATGGAGAAATAATATAATAAAATGATTGGTAAAACCCACAAGTGCTTTTTTTACCACTACTATTGCTTTATACTGGCTTTTGAAATGTACAAATGCAACAATTTAGAAATTGGATGAAAGATTTAGCACTGTGAAACATTTTTGATAGTTAAACGGTGCATTTTATATACAGGTATATGTACATCAGACCAAAATGAGTGTCAAATGAGGAGGAACATAGGACTTTGTTCAAAAAAGAGGGTCAGTCCCTCCAAATCAGGGACAGCTACCCAGATAGCAAAGATAACTTGCCACACATTTGTGGCAGTGTTGAACTGTAAGTCTGTTAATTTGCTGCACATTTTCACTGGCAAGTTGTACACTTGCAGGGCACTTGAAGCACAAGTTCTAGCTGACACTTTCCCAATTTGTAGCAATTTTTTTTGTGGCAAGTCTCTAGCAAGAGCAAAGTTGCAGTGGTGAGTCTACAGCAAGAGCTATGCAAGTCTACAGCATGAAAATTCAGCCACAGTGACCCATGTGGTGGGATGACTATTCCACAACATAACTGAACCAGAACTTGCAGCAGACTTGCAGAATCTTTGTAAAGAAAGTTGATCTGGAGTCATGCAATGCAGACTTGCTGCAATTTTGCAACAAACTTGTGAAGCCTGGCAAGTCTAGCAATAGCTTAGCAAGTCATTTTCAAACTTGCAGCTCAGTTGCTTGCTATCATTGGTAGGAGCTATACATACCTTCAGACATGCAAATTTTTATAATTTCCTAAAGTATTGACTGGCCCACTTGTACCTTCAATAATTACCTGTTGGGCAGCAAAACCACTCATCATAATGATGAATCAAAATTAAGCTGCAGAAAAATGTAAGCCAACTCTCAACACCACAGTCGGTGTGAACGTTAATGAACCCTGAGAAGTGGGGATTCTGGGGAGTTTGAGCACTTCGTAGGTATCAGCAGAAACTGTTTGATCGAACTTATTTAGAATTACAAAATTACTTTAAGGTTTGACAGGTGACATAGGTTAATTCCATTCCACAAACTTAGCTAAGATCACTTTGAAAAAAACTATTTATATTGGGTAGTTTTAGATAGCATAAACCTATTTGAAAAAGTAACTGATAGGGTTATAGAGTTCTATTTCAGTCTATTATCTTGTTTATGGAAAAATACAGTAAATGTTTTGGTAATAACACATTTTTATGTTAATGTAATGATTGCCTGAAAGCAAGAATTTCACAGGATTTTCAAGCATGTTGCTTGCTTGCTATTCCATAAGGGTAAATGCTCTCTCTGTAAAACAACGACTACTAAAGAGATGTTAAGAATAACGCGATGACCCTATAGAATGTAATTTTACTTCTATCTTTTACACTGGAAATGAGAGTGCAGAGTAGTTAATTACAGAGTTCCTGTAGAGAGCTACTAAGAAAAGAGTAAAGCCTGCCTAAGCAGCAATATACTGTATTTATGTATTGTGGCAGAGCGTTGCCCTTCCAGGGTCTAGAAAAAGGTTGTGACCCAGAATTCTCAACCACACAGGTTGAGGGGCTCCAGGGAGCTTGTGACATGAAGAGGAAACTGGCTTTTTAGTTTTCTAAAGTTTATTTTGGGACCTGGAGCTTGGAGATTTCAAAGTGATCCAGGTGAGGTGAAATCTCCAATCTTGGATCCAGGTATTCTGAACAACCAGCATACTGATGGGTCATGTGTGTGCTGGGCTTTTAGTAAAAGCCTGACCATGGTTCTGAGCTCCACCTCGGCACACAGGAAGTCTGGCCCAGGAGTGCTCCACCTGGGAGCCAGTGCAGCAAGGGGCTGCTAGCTGTGTGCATCCAGTTGGTTGGTAAACAGTCTGTAGGAGACAGACAAGGGCATGGAAAGGCAGAGCGGCAGTGCTGCAAGGAGAGCCAAATAGGCTGAATATCTTTTATGTTGATGGGAAAAGGAATGCTGAAAATCCCTGCAAGGGAAACCTATGTTTATGTTTGCTGCACTTTCTTTTAATAAAAATGGGCAAACCAAGCCCTTAAAAAGAAGAAACAGTGAGTGACGGTGTCCTTAAAGCTTTACATTTGATGCTAGTGCTCGCAGAATTTATATTTATATACATATCTAAGGAAAGGACAATGCTACAGTTGCATGCTTCCCAACCTTCATCAGGTTCACAAGTCTTCAAGTAAAAAATCATATTTCAGGTGTTAGTATCGTGTGCACTCATATCATACGACATACAAAATCAGGAATTCTGTCTTTTAAATCTACAAATCCTTGGTTTTCATAGGGATTCATGAACCAAAAAAGCATAACTTCGAAAGAAAGAGGGACAGAGGGATTTAGTTCTCTCCGAAAGCTTTGTTCTCATGGATTTCAGCTCACTGTGTACGGAAAATTGAACTGCTGGTGGTTCCTTCTGCTTGCTTCTATTTGTGATCCTGGTGTGATTCTGGTTCTAAAATAGATGTCCTATTTTGGCTCCTGTCTTTGGCTAGCCTCCTGAGCCTTTGTTGTTTTGTTTTCTGCAGTCTTTGATGTTTTGGTTTTCCAAAGTTGTGTGCTAATTAGTATAGTCTATATCACCAATTAGAACTACTGCGTTTGGCCCTTTTCAGTAGCAGAAGTAATCCATCACAGTTCATTTAATATAAATTATTTTGATATCATTGCAATTCTTCAAGGCATGCCTTTAGAAGTTTCTCTTTATCTCCAGCCACCCATCCATAAAAGCTAAACATTTTATCAAAATGATGTATTTAAAATATATTCCGGTATATACATTTTTACATTAACAACTTAAATTTCTATTTTTTTTGTATACAGTGGGGAAAATAATGATTTGATCCCCTGCAGATTTTGAAAGTTTGCCCACTTACAAAGAAATGAAGGGTCTATAATTTTTATCATAGATGTATTTTAAATGATAGGGACAGAAGAATATCAACCAAAAATCCAGAAAAACTCATGATACAAATGTTATAAATTGAGTCGCAGTTCAGTGAGTAAAATAATATTTGATCCCCAAGCAAAACACGACTTAGTACTTGGTGGAGAAACCCTTGTTGGCAAGCACAGAGGTAAGACGTTTCTTGTAGTTGGTTACCAGGTTTGCACATCTCAGGAGGGATTTTGGTCCACTTCTAGATGTTCATTGGCAAACTTCAGACGGGTCTGTACATGTGCCTTCTTGAGGAGGGGGACTCACCATTGTTGGAGGAAGAAAAATTCTGACTATGACTCTAATGACTCTAAGAACACTATCCTTACAGTCAAGCATGGAGATGACAACATTATGCTTTGGGGCTGTTTCTCTGCTAAAAGTACAGGCTGATTTTGCCACATTGAGGGGCCAATGAACGGGGCCATATATTGTAAAATCTTGGATGAGAACCTTCTTCCCTCAGCCAGAACACTGAAGATGGGTCTTCCAGCATGACAATGACCCAAAACATAAAGCCAAGGCAACAAAGGTGTGGCTCAAGATGAAGCACATTAAGGTCATGGAGTGGCCTAGCCAATCTCTAGAACTTAATCCTATAGAAAATTTATGGAGGGAGCTGAAACTTTGAGTTGCCAAGTGACAGCCAAGAAACCCTAAAGTGGTTGTAATCCCTATTCATGAAATCTGACCTAGGCACTTATATCTGTAGTGTTTACTTATCTCTTTTCAAAGCTCTAAGTGCCATGTCTTTCTGCTGCTCCGCTCCTCTGTTATCAGCAGAGTCACTTCTGGTAAGTTCTCCGACACACAAGATAGCAGCTGAAAATTTGTGTCGCAAAGGGAGCATAAAGGTAGATTAGCAGAGAGCTGGTCTATTCAGAGTATAGCTGTGCATGTTTCTTCATTCCTCTGCCTATGTGGGGGGGGGTGTTCCTTTCCTCCAATCAGCTCTCACACAGTGTATGCCCAGACTCCACACCCACTGCTGAAAGAGGAAACAAGATTTGTAACATGATCTACACGTTCCAAAGAATGTAGAAATTAAAAGACAACAGATATTCATGTAAAATTTATGTAGGGAGATTTGTTTAATCTCTGTGTATCATCTGAGGCTGTTCACTTCACTGGGTATATGTGAGGGGTTACATTCACTTTAAGGATTTATAGGAGATCTGTAAAGAAGAGTGGACCAAAATTCCTCCTGAAATGTCTGTAAACCTGGTCACCAACTACAAGAAACATCTTACCTCTGTGCTTGCCAACAAGGGTTTCTCTACCAAGTCCTGTTTTGCTTGGGGATCAAATACTTATTTTACTCACTGAACCTCAACTCAATTTATAACATATGTATCATGTGTTTTTTTTTTAAATTATCGGTTTATATTCTGTCTCAATCATTTAAAATACACTTATGATAAAAATGACAGACCCTTCATTTCTCTATAAGTGAGCAAACTTACAAAATCTGCAGAGGATCAAATAAGTATTTTCCCTACTGTAAATGTGACTTTTTCATGGTAGCTTTATTTATAATGCATTTAGAGTGGATCTTTACACTGTCTGTTGTGTACAAAGATTTATGAATGAACAATGTATATGTAAAAGTTTTGCATAAACTGACAGCACTATATAAGTACCTGAAATAAAATAAATAAATAAGTAATTGTATTTACTGAGTAAGTTAACCACTTCCACACCAGGCCTATTCTGGCACTCCTCTCCTGCGTGTAAAAATCATATTTTTTTTGCTAGAAAATTACTCAGAACCCCCAAAGATTATATATGTTTTTTTTTAGCAGAGACTCTAGGGAATAAAATGGTGATCATTGCAACTTTTTATGTTATGCAGTATTTGAGAAGGAATTTTTCAAACGTGTTTTTTTGGAAAAAAAACTGTCTCATGAATTAAAAAAAACAAAAAATCAGTAAAGTTAGCACAACTTTTTGTATAATGTGAAAGAGGATGGTACACCGAGTAAATAGATACCCAACATGTCACGCTTTAAAATTGCGTACACACGTGGAATGGCGCCAAACTTTGGTACTTAAAAATCTCCACAGGTGACGCCTTAAAATTTTTTACAGGTTACCAGTTTAGAGTTACAGAGGAGCACTTGTGCTAGAATTATTGCTATTGCATTAATGATCGCAGCGATACCTCACATGTGTGATTTGAACGCCATTTTACATATGCATTCGCTTCTGTGCTTGAGCTTGCGGGGATGGTGGCGCTTTACATTTTTTTTTTTTTTTTTTATTATTGTTTACCTTTATTTTTTATTTTTACACTTTCTCTTTCATTTTTTTCTTTTTTGATCACTATTATTCATATTACAAGGAATGTAAACATCCCTTGTAATAGGAATAGTGCATGACAGGTCCTCTTTATGGAGAGATGTGGGGTCAATAAGACCCCACATCTCTCCTCCAGCCTGGAAAGATCGAGATTAAAAAAAAATTAACTGTCTTGGCCTTTCCAGCTGCGTCCATGGCTTTGTTTACTAAGGACGGCCCGGATGTGACGTCATAACGTCGTGCCCGGGCCTTCGAGGATCATAGAGATGACTGGGGACCATCTGGTCACCAGAAATCTCTATAGTACACATCCGGCGGTGACAGATTCATTCATTCAAGCACTGGAGAGCGGGTGCAGAGAGGGATGTCCCCTCCCGCCACCTGTAAGAACGATCAAGCTGCTGAACTGCCACTATGATTGTTCTTATGGTGCACAGAATCGCCAGCCAAAAAAGATGATATCTGAACGATGCCCGTAGCTGCATATCCCCACTCAGAGTCCAGGACGTCATATGACGTTCACCTAGGGGGACGTGGTTAAACAATACTATTGTTGCAAATTGTCACTATTTCTTGCTTTGATTTAAATATTTTATTTAATTGAGATTCTATAGAAACAGCAAATTGCATGTTATCATTTGTAAATATCATTGTTATAACAAATACCCCAAAAGATAACCTTTGCCATCAAATTGAAGAATCATTTGCACGAGGAATCTAGAGGATTTATTAGAAAATTCATGCAGTGAATCCTTTTACCAACGTTGACCCAGTGAGATTCGATGGTGTTCACCTATTACCCAGTACTCAGGAGGGGGTGCCAGCAAGGGGGTCTTAAGTTCTACCTTCCTGGCCCTCATAGGGGCAACAAAAGTGGTTGCCCTGCCCTGGTGAACTGGTGTTAGGGGTTTCTTTGATGTATCAAATATGAGGAATGACGTCATGGGGAACTCCTTCCCATTTATTCACTGGATCAGATGCCACGGGACATTTTCTGACTTTGCTACAAGCTGCAAGGTACATTTGAGTAAAAATAGAGCTATTCAATCATTTTTTACTCTTTTTTTTTCAAACCCATATACATAGTTAACTAGTTAGGTGTCACCGTCTGAAGAACCAGTAAAAACAGTTTACCAGGTAGGGGGCAACCACCTACTTTTCGGCATGGGTGACAGGCAGTTGATACATACGCCTCCCCATGCTTGGGCACAAGGCTTGCTGAAGAGCCCAGTGCCCATCAGTGCTAACGTTGACATCAAATTTAAATTTTTTTTTTTAGTTATAGTCTTTTGACTAAAATGCCATTTTAGTTTTAGACATAGTCTTTTGTCTAAAATGCCATTTTAGTTTTTAGTTGTATTTTAGTCATCTGAATTGTTTTAGTTTTAGTCGTATTTTAGTCATCTGAATTGTTTTCATTGTAGTCATATTTTAGTTCACTAAAATAGTATTAACTTAGTGGACGAAAATATTTTAGTCTACAAAATTAACACTGGTGGCCATCAGCATTGGGCACCAGTACTTTGACCCCTTTTTTTAGGGGGGAACCCATTTCAAAGCACCCCTCAGCTTACAAGTTACAGTGGAAGTATTCGGGTGGGATCCTTATATAGCTATGATCCTGCTGAACATCCAGGAGGCCATATATAATGCAATGTGTGAGCTAAAATAGGGTGTGGATGATGATTGCAAACAGGAACACTTGTGAAATAATGTACTATACAGGGGTATTCTAAGAAAAATTGTGGTTTGCAGACTGGCAATAAGGAAATGGCTGTTTTATTTCATACTGACATGACAAAATGTATTTTTTTTAAAGGCTGAGCTAATATTTTTGGTATGTTAAATTAAAATTTAAATTACCTTAATTTCTTGTTTACTCTTAAGGCGAGTTTATGTTTTGCAATACTAGGCTGTAATTTCCTCTGCCTCTTTGTTTGCTTGTGTTGCTAAATAGCTGAACTAAGAAATGGTTCACTTGATTAATATGTTTGCTCAATGTTTGCGTGTAGTACAGTATGTACCTTTATTATAGATTACTGGGCATTGGTTATTCCCACTCGGAGTGGGCTGCAAAACAAACAAGGATGACAAACATAGCTCTAAGTGACTGACAACAACAAATGTCAAAGATAGACCCGCTGAACTGCCTGAAATTCATTTCATGAGTGGCCCTGTCTGCGCCACCTGGCTCCATAAAAGTTGCTTTTCGATTGTTTTTTTGTCAAAGAAGCCAGGTGGACAATTCTCGGTCGAACAGTGCCTGCACCCAATCAGATGCAGTCACAGTTCAGGTATTCTGACAGCTACAGGTGCTGGCTGTCAGAATACAATAGACATTGCAGATTCCTTCATTTACTCTGTTTAGCGTGGATGGCGGAATTAAGTGATTTCTTTTATTCATCTCATGGGGCTGAATGAGAGAAATCTTAATGTGTATGGCCAGCTTTAAATTTTATTTTTCCATAATCAACAGAATCTGAATCAGCTATATACCAGGTATTATTATACCTATAACCTCTAATTACCAGGACATGTACACCTCATTGTCACTAAAGACAGCCATAGATCAGCAGGAACCAGCCGAATTTTAATCCATCTATGGGCAGGCTGGTTGTACTGAAGTTGATCTATCGATTGACTTTAGTACAACCAGCCTGTTGGTTTTTTTTCATGAGATTACTGCTGCTGGCTATAGTAAGCAGCAGAAATTATTGTATTCTGCCACAGACATCTCCCGCTGTCAGAATGCAATAGCCCAGTGGGAGTGACTGTGTTAATGGGGGAATCAAGTGGTTTTCTTTTCTTCAACCCATGGTTGCAGGAAAGAAAATTGCTTAATGTATGTCCAGACTTAACAGGGCAGTACTGTCTTCACTCAGCAGAAAACAAAGGGTCAAGCAGATTATCATATCCTAAACATAAATTCTAGCAAAGGTCTAGGATTGTTTATGCCCAGTTCATAATGAGAGTATTTCATAATTGCATCAGCATTAACAATCTTTGACAAACAATATATATATACAGTATCTCACAAAAGTGAGTACACCCCTCACATTTTTGTTAATATATTATTATATCTTTTCATGTGACAACACTGAAGAAATGACACTTTGCTACAATGTAAAGTAGTGAGTGTACAGCTTGTATAACAGTGTAAATTTGCTGTCCCCTCAAAATAACTCAACACACAGCCATTAATGTCTAAACTGCTGGCAACAAAAGTGAGTACACCCCTAAGTGAAAATGTCCAAATTGAGCCCAATTAGTCCTTTTCCCCCCAGGTGTCATGTGACTTGTGTTACAAGGTCTCATGTGTGAATAAGGAGCAGATGTGTTAAATTTGGTGTTATTGCTCTCACTCTCTCATACTGGTCACTGGAAGTTCAACATGGCACCTCATGTCAAGAATTGTTGCTCTACATAAAGATGGCCTAGGCCAGGGGTAGGCAACCTGTGGCCCTCCAGCTGTTGCAAAACTACAAGTCCCATCATGCCTCTGGGAGTAATTGTACCCGTCAGCCTTGCAATGCCTCATGGGAAATGTAGTTCTACAACAGCTGGAGGGCCGCAGGTTGCCTACCCCTGGCCTAGGCTATAGGAAGATTGCCAAGACCCTGAAACTGAGCTTCAGCAAGGTGGCCAAGACCATACAGTGGTTTAACAGGACAGGTTCCACTCTGAACGGGCCTCGACATGGTCGACCAAGGAAGTTGAGTGCACATTCTCAGCATCATATCCAGAAGTTGTCTTTGGGAAATAGACATATGAGTGCTGCCAGTGTTGCTGCAGAAGTTGAAGGGGTGGGGGGTAAGCCTGTCAGTGCTCAGACCATACGCCGCATACTGTATCAAATTGGTCCCCATGGCGGTCGTACCAGAAGGTCTGATGAGACCAAGGTAAACTGATTTGGTTCAGATGGTGTCAAGCGTGTGTGGAGCAACTAGGTATCCAGAGGTTGTCTTTGGGAAATAGACATATGAGTGCTGTCAGCATTGCTGCAGAAGTTGAAATAGTGGGGGGGTCAGCCTGTCAGTGCTCAGAACATACGCCGCACCCTGCATCAAATTAGTCTGCATGGCTGTCGTCCCAGAAGGAAGCCTCTTCTAAAGATGATGCCCAAGAAAGCCCGCAAATAGTTTGCTGAAGACAAGCAGACTAAGGACATGGATTACTGGAACCATGTCCTGTGGTCTGATGAGACCAAGACAAACCTATTTGGCTCAGATGGTGTCAAGCGTGTGTGGCGGCAATCGGGTGAGGAGTACAAAGACAAGTGTGTCTTGCCTACAGTCAAGCATGTTGATGGGAGTGTCATGGTCTGGGGTTGCATGAGTGCTGCCGGCACTGGGGAGCTACAGTTCATTGAGGGAACCATGAATGCCAACATGTACTGTGACATACTGAAGCAGAGCATAATCCCCTCCCTTTGGAGACTGGGCCATAAGGCAGTATTCCTACATGATAATGACCCCAAACACACCTCCAAGATATTAATACAAAACAGCGCCAACCCAGCAAAAAATCATAAAGTCCACAAATTAAAGTGACTCGGTGCTCCTGATACAAAAGTGCTCTTCAGTGCTCATAAAACTCAATGTGCAGAAAGTGACACACTGTGAAAGGTGACCCTCTTGTGCCCTCACTCACCAGAAAATGTGAACCCACTGCTTTTCAGTCAGAGGGTCACCTAGGCTGAATACTGCTGGGGGCTCCAATTCCAGTCGGTATTAGACACACTCCTTAGCTGTACGATGATAGCGACACCCGCTGTTTGTGTTCAAAGGCACTCAAAAAATACAAAGGAAAAAGCCCATAGTGTGTACTGTATAAAATAGGCTTTATTGCGCAAAGAATAAAATCTACTTACAAGATGTAGATAGACCATAGGCATTGGTACATAATTCGGCAATGGACTCTGTTGAGCTGCAATGGCATGCGTTTCACTTGAGAGCCGGAAATGACGAAGATGGCGTGATGACGCTCCTATGACGAGCGAAACGCGTTGACGTCACTTCCGGTCCGTCACGGCCATCTTCGTCATATCCGGCTCTCAAGTGGAATGCACGCAATTGCAGCTCAGCAGAGTCCATTGCCGAATTATGTACCAATGCCTATGGTCTATCTACATCTTGTAAGTAGATTTTATTCTTTGCGCGATAAAGCCTATTTTATACAGTACACACTATGGGCTTTTTCCTTTGTATTTTTTGAGTGCCTTTACATTGTAGCGAAGTGTCATTTCTTCAATGTTGTCACATGAAAAGATATAATAAAATATTTACAAATATGTGAGGGGTGTACACTCTCTTGTGTGAGATACTGTATGTATGTATGTATATATATATATATATATATATATATATATATATACACGTATATATTGGG
>BLSH010056899.1:507807-529439 GCA_018402905.1 Glandirana rugosa
ATGTGTGTATGCTAATAATTGGTTAGGTTGACATTGGTCGGGACATAGAAAACCGAGGAAATTTCGGGTTACTCTGAAAGTCAAATTTTAAAGGAGCCAAAAGATACAGGGCTGGTTACAGTTGGATTGGTTAATAATCGTATGTGTGTAGGCCATCCCCAATATATCCCAACATGTCCTAGTTGAGATGATCATATAGATTTTCTAGTTTGATTGTGAGTTTGAGATAAGCTGACACTGCATTTCAGAACAAATGGCAACATATTGCAATGCTCAAGTGAAAACCAAAACTAAATGCTAATATTTTTGGGGGAAAATGTTATGTCTGTTATATTATTTAGTGTCAGCATCTAGTACAACAAAAACATAATCTAAAATGTAAGACATAGACAAAAGGGCCTATTACAAATGTTGTTCTAATTGTGGTAACGTTTTATCATTGCAGGCTTGCTAACAGAAATTCAATGTAAGTCAAAAAGACTACGAAAAAACATAAAACTCCCTTCTGAAAAATCCTTCAATGATGAATATGAGGGATTTGAATTAAAGCAAGTGACATCTACCACAAGAACAAACAGGGTGGGTTATTTTGCACTATGCAAAATTCTGTCTGTAGTTGGCATTATCAGTAGGGGTATATTGAAGGGTATACTACTGTTGTACCCTGCAGAATCCAGAAATGTAAATCTTTGATCAGGTTTTGGGATGAAATATATACGTTTATATACAGTACATGTCAAGACTTATGAAAAGTTTCAGATGGATATTGGGCATATGCTAACAATCAAAATGATAATTTTTCAACTCCAACACACACAAACATGCATTTTTGTGTGTACATGATTATATAATGCAAACACCCTGAAATGGAATTATTTTCTTAGAATAACCAGTGTTGTCTGCGGGAAGTTTGGCCTTGCAAAGAAGGTATTAAATATTCAATTCTACTATTGCCTGTGCTTGTGATTGCTGAAGCAACTGAATCACTTTAGAGTACACCTGTTGAAAAAACCAAAGCCTAATATGGCTACATGGAACCAAATACAAGCAAATGGCGCAAGACAGGACCTTCCTATTCATGAACCAGTGGACAAGGAAAAGGGGGAAAGGCAGAGAAAAAGAACAAGGTATAAATGAATCTATAGATCTGTATCCTGCTCCACACAACATCAGTGGTTGCTCCTCATAAAAATGAAGTAATCTCTAAGAAAATAAAATGGAACAGCAGAGAGCGCCAGACTAAGTGTCGTAGTATGAGCACACTTTTTATTAAAAGACAATTGACAACTCTCTTTTAGCTGCAAGAACAAAGCATGTCTCCATGATTTAAAATACTGCTTTCCATGGGTCCAGAAGGTGGATGGTCAGGATGCTGGTGTGGCCACCCGCACAATCAGATGCCCCTGTAGGATGAGCTAGGTAATAGTTTGAGGAAGAAGCTCTAGGGCTTTCAAAAGCCACACCCCTTAGCTTTATTGTCCACCCACAGTGACATAATTTCTGGTCCAGTGCCTCTGTGTGTTCCAGCTTGGTTTGTGGCATTACCTGGCTTATCCTACAATGCCATCTGATCCTGACCATCCACTTTGCGGACCCATGGAGAGCAGTGTTTTAAATCATAGAGACATGGTTGTTCTTACAGCTAAAAGTGAGTTGCCAATTGTATCTTAACTACTCGACACCCGCACTGTAGCTGAAATACAGAGAGTGTACATGGACATGGCTCCTTTACCACGTGATCAGCTGTCAGCCAATAAATGTGGCATGGGTGATCACTGATGTGGCACTTATGAGCACTGATGTGGCATGGATGAGGCACAGATAAGCACATATGTGGCATGGATGAGGCATGGCTGGGCACTAATGTAGCATGGATGGGCATGGATGAGCACTGATGTGGCATGGATGAGCACTAATGTGTCATGGATGGGCATGAATGAGGCATGGGTGGACATGGATGAGGCATGAATGAGCCATGGATGAGCATGAATGAGCCATAAATGAGCCATGGATGAGGCATGAATGAGCCATGGATGAGCATGAATGAACCATGGATGAACATGAATGAGCCATGAATGAGGCATGAATGAGCCATGAATGGGCATGGATGAGCCATGGATGAGTCATGGATGAGCATGGATGAGCCATGAATGAGGCATGAATAAACATTGGATGGGCATAAATGAGCCATTGATGAGCATGAATGAGCCATGGATGGGCATGGATGAGCCATGGATGGGCATGGATGAGCATGAATGAGGCATGAATGGGCATGGATGAGCCATGGATGGGCATGCATGGACATGGATGAGCCATGGATGAGCCATGAATGGGCATGGATGAGCCATGGATGAGCATGGATAAGCCATGGATGAGCCATAGATAGGCATGGATAAGCCATGAATGAGCATGTATGGGCACAGATGAGGCATGGATGAGCCATGGATGAGCATGAATCAGCCATGGATGGGCATGAATGGTCACAAATCAGGGCTGTGGGCACTTCAGATCCAGCCCACAAGCGCTGCTGCACCGGCCCCCTCCTCTACTCACTCACTGTACTGATCGTTGCAAGAGGGGAGGAGCTGAACTAGACATGCTTCGGTTTGTTGACAAGTAATCGCTCCATAATTGGATGGAGCGATCACGTGGTAAAGGGCCGCTGTCATTGGCCCTTTACCCCGATCCGTGACGCGCCGGGTCTGGAGGACCCAACGGTCAAGGACATTCACGGGTTTGCGTCCCAGGGGGAGTACAGGAAGCACGATTCTGGGAGGACGTAATTGTACACCCTCCCAGAATTAGCCAACCACACTGTAGCCGTTATTCGGGTATGGCCTGGTCGGCAAGTGGGACCCCCATGCACTATATTTAAATTAATTTTACATTTTTATTTTTGCACTTTAAGCATAATTAAAATCACTGCTCCTGCAAAAAAAAAATCATTTTTTTTATTTTTTATTATTGATACATGTCCCCCAGGACAGTACCCAGACCCCCATAACGCCTTTTATGGCCAATTATATGCATATAAGCCTTCAAAATGGGCACTTTTGATTTTTACTGTTCAGTTTCCATAGATTTCAATGGGGTTCGCCATTCGGGCTAGAACATTTGCCCTGTTCAGGAGTTCTGCTGGATCCTTACTGGATATATACTGATCGACCACAGGACTAGCTGCATACAATTCTAAATGCTTTTCATAATAGTACATACTGTATGTGTATTTGAACTGCGTATTAGCAGTTTGGTTGGAGTTTAGCTATATTGTATTCTTGCTAGATGTACATCACACTGACTCCGTTTAGGCAATAAAAGCAAAGAACACAGTAAAACAGACATATACTCTGGTTATACATTCCTGTTCCTGGGTAACTGTGTTTATTTTTGACAAATGACAAACTAATAGAGTTCTATAAAATGGTGTTCATGACGCTGAAGTCAATAGTAAATAACATAAGACTTGGTTAACAGTGATCAGAAAAATGCATTTAAATACAAGTCAACCATTATACAGTATGTGACTGTGTTACATACTATGCAAAATTGTTATTCACTATACTCGAATCAGTAACTAGTCATGGCTTCTGCCATGCTCCAATGACTGGGCAGAAAGCCTCCGTCCATCGTAAGACTACAATGTGCAATAATTAGAAAAAATGATGTAAGAAATCACCAAAAATAGCTGTTATTGAAAATACTCAAATCTAAGATGTGTGTCATTGTATTTACATTTGCTAGAAATCTATGTGCAGCTTCATTTATTTTAACATAACTTTATTATGAACAATTTCAGGGCCATTAGGGTTTACTGGAGGGCATTTGTCCTTGTGTCAGTAAAATGGAAATCACTTACAGGATGCATACAAATTTAATTCAAAAAGCATAGTTTTATTTGTAAACAGTGGGTGTTACAACTTAGGCTCCGTTCACACCTCCGTGTTCCGAATCGCGGGCGGAATTGCCGTGATTCTGCCCTGCGATTCACAATAGCGGTAAATCGCGGGATGCCCATGTGTTCCCGGTGCGTTGCGCGTTGATTTCAATAGCACCCCAAACACGGCACGATTTTCCCGCGTGAACAGAATCGCGGAACGATTTTTGGGCGATGGGCGTCACACAATTCTATTTGAGCGATTTTACCGATATTGTCAACCCCATACGCCAAGAGTACAAAATTACCTATAAACTTATATACAGTGGGTACGGAAAGTATTCAGACCCCCTTACATTTTTCACTCTTTGTTATAATGTAGCCATTTGCTAAAATCATTTAAGTTCATTTTTTTCCCTCATTAATGTACACACAGCTCCCCATATTGACAGAAAAACACAGAATTGTTGTTATTTTTGCAGATTTATTAAAAAAGAAAAACTGAAATATCACATGATCCTAAGTATTCAGACCCTTTGCTGTGACACTCATATATTTAACTCAGGTGCTGTCCATTTCTTCTGATCATCCTTGAGATGGTTCTACACCTTCATCTGAGTCCAGCTGTGTTTGATTATACTGATTGGACTTGATTAGGAAAGCCACACACCTGTCTATATAAGACCTTACAGCTCACAGTGCATGTCAGAGCAAAAGAGAATCATGAGGTCAAAGGAACTGCCTGAAGAGCTCAGAGACAGAATTTTGGCAAGGCACAGATCTGGCCAAGGTTACAAAAACATTTATGCTGCACTTAAGGTTCCTAAGAGCACAGTGGCTTCCATAATCCTTAAATGGAAGACTTTGGGACGACCAGAACCCTTCCTAGAGCTGGCCGTCCGGCCAAACTGAGCTATCGGGGGAAAAGAGCCTTGGTGAGAGAGGTAAAGAAGAACCCAAAGATCACTGTGGCTGAGCTCCAGAGATGCAGTCGGGAGATGGGAGAAAGTTGTAGAAAGTCAACCATCACTGCAGCCCTCCACTAGTCGGGGCTTTATGGCAGAGTGGCCCAACGGAAGCTTCTCCTCAGTGCAAAACACATGAAAGCCAGCATGGAGTTTGCTAAAAAACACCAGAAAGATTCCAACATGGTGAGAAATAAGATTCTCTGGTCTGATGAGACCAAGATAGAACTTTTTGGCCTTAATTATAAGCGGTATGTGTGGAGAAAACCGGGCATTGCTAATCACCTGTCCAATACAGTCCCAACAGTGAAGCATGGTGGTGGCAGCATCATGCTGTGGGGGTGTTTTTCAGCCGCAGGAACAGGACGACTGGGTGCAATCGAGGGAAAGATGAATGCTGCCAAGTACAGGGATATCCTGGATGAAAACCTTCTCCAGAGTGCTCAGGACCTCAGACTGGGCCGAAGGTTTATCTTCCAACAAGACAATGACCCTAAGCACACAGCTAAAATAGCGAAGGAGTGGCTTCACAAGAACCCCGTGACTGTTCTTGAATGGCCCAGCCAAAGCCCTGACTTAAACCAAATTGAGCGTCTCTGGAGAGACCTAAAAATGGCTGTCCACCACTGGAGAGGATCTGCAAGGAGGAATGGCAGAGGATCCCCAAATCCAGGTGTGAAAAACTTGTTGCATCTTTCCCAAAAAGACTCATGGCTGTATTAAATCAAAAGGGTGCTTCTACTAAATACTGAGCAAAGGGTCTGAATACTTAGAACCATGTGATATTTCAGTTTTTCTTTTTTAATAAATCTGCAAAAATGTCAACAATTCTGTGTTTTTCTATCAATATGGGGTGCTGTGTGTACATTAATGATTTTAGCAAATGGCTGCAATATAACAAAGGGTGAAAAATTTAAGGGGGTCTGAATACTTTCCGTACCCACTGTATATATATTTTCATTTATTCTTACATTTCCTTTGGGACTCGTTCACTCCATGTGCATTGAGCTGCATTAATAAGTGTTAATCATAGCAGGCTCAAAGCAAGGGCACATAGAAAAAAATTATTTTCTAAATGCTCTGTTCACACTATACATTTGTGGTGTGGTGTGTGTTGCATAATTAAGCAGCATGTCAATTTTACACAGCGAAACACACTGCAATGTATTGCAACATGCGACTGTGCATAGGTTTGAATGCAGGGCTTTTTTTCTTAGAAAATAAGTGAAGGCCCTCAACCAGGCTCCCACTTTCCTCCAAATGGGGGTGAGAGAGCATGCCACAGCAAATGTTGGGTTTGGCCAAATTACACTAAGAGTAGGAGGGTCTTAAAGGGGCAATAAATACCAGAAGTGTGCTACACACAGAATGCAGAGTTCAAGGGTGCGCTACTTACAGAGTGCAGTGCTCAGGAATGCACTTTGTACAGAGGCAGGATTGAGGAATGTGCTACATACAGAGTGCAAAATTCAGCAGTGTGCTATATACAGAGGGCAGTGTTCAGGAGTGCACTACATACAGAGTGCCGAGTTCAGGACTGAGCTACATACAGAGTGCAAGGTTCAGGAATGCACAGTGTATAGAGTTGAGGAGTGTGCGATGTACAGAGTGCAGGGTTCAGGACTGCGCTACATACAGAAGGCAGCGTACAGGAGTGTGCTATGCACAGAGTGCAGGGTTAAGGAGAGTGCAATGTACAAAGTGCAGGGTTCAGGAGTGTGCAGTGTACAAAGTGCAGGGTTCAAGAGTGCACAGTGTACAGAGTGCAGGGTTCAAGAGTGTGCTACGTACAAAGTGCAGAATTCAAGAGTGAGCAGTGTACAAAGCATGGAGTTCAGGAGCGGGTTATGTACAGATTGCAGGGTTCAGGAGTGTGTTGAACTAAGCATCTCTGCTATTCATTCTGCTAGATTTTGGGAGTCTTTGCAGTAGAGAGATATGATACCCAGCGTGTAATTGACAGCTAAACAGCTGTCAGGTAGCACTTAGCAGATCCATCGCTTCACATAAAGTGTGTTTTTATTTTTTTAATAGTTGCTTTAGAATTCATATAGATTGCTGCACAAGCGCAAGGGTTTTTGAACAAGTTGTTTTGATGCTAGAAGGCCATAATCCTTGGCCTATGCATGGAAAAGCAATAGGTTCACTTTACTGCCTTCTTCCCCATCGGCAAATAAATACCTTCCTTTCCACCCAGAAATGTGGCAGCTTTTTAATGTACAGACTGCCAGAAAGGTACATAAATCCACACTTCTTGGGCTATTGAGTAAAAGTAACCCAGGGCCATTTTATGTGAACCCATTGCTTTGCCCTGCATGAGCAAGATACAGATTCAACACATGAATAACTGCAATCAAGCTTTGTTTCCTCTGCTGTCTGGTTAGCTACGTAAATTATAGTGCTTTAAATATCCTTTGTACTAAATTATATGCATATTCATGTAATTCATATAATGGATGAATAGCAACAGTTAAAAATAAATATAAATACATAAATAAAAAAAAACGAAAAAATTATTTATCATTATAAATAAATATAAATACCATTATAGTTTCCTTTTAATCCCTACCGCATTCCACTACACATATGTCAAACACTAGCCCCGTGGGACAAATCTGGTCCATCGGATCTTGCATGTAGCCAGTTTTGTAGTTTTGTAGCTGGAATGTGGCGAAACTCCATTCTACAACCTCTGGCTCTCATCCTCTGCTCCCGCTCCTCGCTGTCACTTGTAAACAAAGAAGCCTTCTGTGTTTAGAAGGGACAGCTTTGCTCAGCAGATCCTGGATCTAACAAATCCCTGCACATGCTCACGGCGGGGCATGGTGGCGACAGATCTCCAAAGAGAGAGAGAACGATCTCCCTGCAAGACATGTCACATACAAAGGGAGGTACTAGAGCCATGCCAGGTAGAAGAGAGAGATGTGAGGAAGCTTTGGGGGGGTTGTACACTCTGCACTATGTATGCAGCACACCCCTGAACTCTGCATTCTGTATGTAGCGCACCCCTAAATCCTGCATTCTATACATAATACACTCCTGAACTCTGCACTCTGTACGTAGCATAATCCTGAACTCTGCACTCTGTACGTAGTGTGCCCCACATACAACCAGCCTTTTTAGGGCAACCATACTGCTAATGCAGTCCGTGATGAAATTGAGTTTGACACCCCTTTTCTAATTCTTACTCTATGCCTTTAAACTGCACTCCTCCTATTAAGTCCTAAACTGTTTTTTTCCTTTTACTGCATGTATTCTGCATACTGTCCTCATCCCGTGCTTGCGAGCTTCTCTGCTACTAAATCATGTAGGTCCCTCACCAGAACCACAAAATGCCAAGCTCCCATCACAAGACGAAAATGCTATAGGATTTTATCGACGGATGCTCTAATGCAGAGGCGTAGCTAGGGGGGTGCAGGGGGTGTGGCCCGCACCCGGTGACACCCGTCAGAGGGGTGACACCCGTCGGTAGGGGCACCACCACCAGTGTCTGTAGGATGGGGGAATCCCACATCAAGGCAGTCACTTGCACTGGCAGCGCCTGCACAGAAAAGCCGCCTCTGCAGCTCCCTTTCTCTTCAGAGAGTTCAGGCATCGGGGTGGGCAACATGTGTAAATCCCCCCTGCAGGCAGCCCAGTGGGAAGAATTGACAGTGAGCTATTGTAAGCAGCGCTGCGTTGACTGCCTGTGTAAACAGAGGAAGGGAAGAGTGACTCCTCCTTTCCTGGATGAATGAGAGCCAATAGGAGAGTGGCCAGATGGATTCCATCCAATGCCAGAGAGCTGGCGGGTCCGGGCGTGGAAGCATGAACAGGTGGAGGACTCATTGTGGATACGATCTGGATTCTAGAAGCAAACCTAGGGTGGCAAGTCCTAGAAACAGGTCAGTGTAATCACAGAACTACAGAGTCAGCAGGGTACAGATTGGTCATATACCCTGTAAACCATATTGTACATTATATACAGACCAGTCTGTATCCTGACACTCTGGTGTACATTATATACACTAGTCTGTATATGATGTCCAATATGGTTTACAGGGTATATGACCAGTCTGTACCCTGCTGACACCATATTGTACATTGTATACTGACCAGTGTATATAATTTACAGAACAGCCACGGTGTATCAGAGCCTGGTGATGGATTGGAGCTGAGCTGGCTATATGTGGAGGTGGTGGGGCCACCAGAACTGTTACCTGAGGAGGGATTCTCGTGCAGAGCTGAAGTCTGTACTGAGTTCATTATATTGGAAATGGACACAGGAGTGGGACAGTGACCAGGAACGGGGGGGGGGGGGCAAGTTAAACAAGATGGAGGAGTGATTGTGGGGGAGGGAGAGTTAAGAGGATATGTTCTAAGGGGGCACTTTGGGAGAAGAAAAGACCTATGCTAGAAGTGGAGGTTGGATTTCAAATCCAACCCCCCACAAGAGCATAAGCCCTCTCACCTCCCAAAGCACCCCCCGGCACATATCTGACCCCCTCCCACCTCCTTACAAGCACAAGTGGAGAGGGGTGTGTGTACTGAGGGAGGGGATCTTTTCGGAAGGTGGGGGTCTGTAATTAGTGGAGAGGGGGGTCTGGACTGAGGGAGGCGGGTCTATACTGAGGGGGGACTATACGTGGAGGAGGGGGGGTGGCATCATTTTTTACCGCACCAGGTGACACCAACCCTAGTGATGCCACTGCTTTAATGTTTTACCACTCTACCCACAACTAAAGAAAAAACAACCTGCTTGAAGTTACTCTGTATTAGCTAGAGATGCTGTATAATACAAATGTCATACAGCTTATTTTCATTGTTGTTCATGTAGGTCAAAGCTGAACTTACACAAGAAGAGATACAGCTGTTGCAGTATGTGATGGAATCATATAATAAGCATCGAATGCCACAAGAGTTGACTTCTCAGTTGATGGTGAGTACAGTTAATTGACAGTATTCTTTTTATAGAATGTTCACTACTGCCACTGGCTGCCACTCAACCAACATATTAAATTCAAGATACTAACAATAACTTATAAAGCCATCCACAACCTGGCCCCCAGCTACATCACTAACCTGGTCTTAAAATACCAACCAAATCAATCTCTTCACTCTTTCCAAGACCTCCTGCTCTCTAGCTCCCTTGTCACCTCATCCCATGCTCGCCTCCAGGACTTCTCCAGAGCTTCTCCCATCCTCTGGAATTCTCTACCCCAATCTGTCTGACTTTCTCCTACTTTTTCCACCTTTAGAAGATCCCTGAAAACTCATCTCTTCAGAGAAGTCTATCTGGCACCCACCTAACAACTGTACATTTATCTTGTCCATCATCACATCCCCCACAGTTATTACCTCTTGTATCTTGACCTTCCCTCTTAGATTGTAAGCTCTAATGAGCAGGACCCTCTGATTCCTACTGTATTTAAGCGTATTGTATTTGTACTGTCTACCCTCAAGTTGTAAAGTGCTGCGTAAACTGTTGGCGCTATATGAATCCTGTATAATAATAATAATACTACCGAAATGGTCTAAAAAAGGCCTTTCTCTCAAATGTATAATATGGTAAATAGACAAGATGCTTAATACATTTTCAAAATAGAAGAGAAAAAATATTGGGAAATTAGTTGCCATTTTCTGATATCAGTAAATATATATTAACACATTCTGGTGTTAGTAAATTACTGTAAACCCCAAATGACTGGAAACATGCAGTTCCAACCAATGGAGTCACAACACCTGGCGAGCCTATGGCATCTGTAAATGTAGACCTGTGATTCTTGGAAAGATATCATGCCTGCCACGACACCCAGACTTCTTAGAGATAGCCCTAGAAACCTGTGCTTGCAGACATTTCAACCTGCATAATAGCTAATCCTGCCTGTACTCTAGACTTAGATTAGTGTGATCTTCACATCACAAATTGAGCCATAGCAATATAGTTAATGTTACCATTTTAAAAATCCTAGGTTGGAGGTTGGAGAAAAAAAAATGAATGTTCCTATCATTACGCACAACTGGATGATTACAGTAAATATTCATCCTATATCCCCAACGTAAAAGCAGAATACATGAATTAAAACAAGTAAAATGGAGGTTAAGACCCCCCACCCCCGCTACCTCTTAGTTTCAGTTAGATAATTGTGTTTTTCAAAATATTAATATAGAAGGTTCAATAGTTTAGGAGGAATGAGTTTGAGCAGTGAAGCATGGGGGAGGTTCCTTGAAGTTTGGGGCTGCATTTCTACAAACAGAGTTGGAGATTTGGTCAGGATCGACGGTGTCCTCGATGATGAGAAATAAGCAGATACTTATCCATCATGCCATACCATCAGAGAGCCGTGTGATTGGCCCCAAATTTATTCTGCGGCAGGACAACAACCTTAAACATACAGCCAATGTCATTAAGAAGTATCTTCAGTGTAAAGAAGAACAAGGAGTCCTGGAAGTGATGGTTTGGTCCCCACAAAGCCCTGATCTCAACATCATGGAGTCTGTCTGGGATTACATGAAGAGGCAGAAAGATTTGAGGCAGCCTTCATCCACAGAAGATCTTTGGTTAGTCCTCCAAGATGTTTGGAACAACCTACCTGCAGAGTTCCTTTAAAAGCTGTGTGCAAGTGTACCTAGTAGAATTGATGCTGTTTTGAAGGCAAAGGGTAGTCACGCCAAATAATTGTTTGATTTGAATCTCTCTTCTGTTCATTTACTGTCCATTTTGTTAATTGATACAAATAAACAATTAACACTTTTGGACAGTACTATATATATATATATATACAGTTGTCATTGGCTACAGCAGAATAAAGTGAAGGTTCTGGAGTGGCCATCTCAGTCTCCTGACCTCAATATCATTGAACCACTCTGGTGGGATCTCAAACATGCAGTTCATGCAAGACAGCCCAAGAATTTCCAGGAACTGGAGGCTTTTTGCCAAGAGGAATGGGCAGCTTTACCATCTGAGAAGATAAAGAGCCTCATCCACAAATACCACAAAAGACTTCAAGCTGTCATTGATGTTAAAGGGGACAATACACGCTATTAAGAACTGGGGTATGTAAACTTTTGAGCAGGGTCATTTGGGTAGTTTCTGTTGTCATTATGATGTAAAAAGAGTAAACACAGTTCATTGATAATAAATGGCTTCAGCCAAACACTAACCATGAGTGAAGGAAATGTTTTTGTGTTATTATTCATATTCTCTGAAAAATGGGCAGGAAATCATAAATTCTGCCAGGGTACTTATGGGCTTATGGGCACAACTGTATATATATATATATATATATATATATATACATATACACAACCCCTCACATTTTTGTAAATATTTTATTATCTGTTTTCACGCGACAAAACTAAAGAAATTACACTTTGCAACAATATAATGTAGTGAATGTATAGCGCGTATAACAGAGTAAATTTGCTATGCCCTCAAAATAACTCAACACACAGCCATTAATGTCTAAACCGCTGGCAACCAAAGTGAGTACACCCCTAAGTGAAAATGTCCAAATTGGTCCCAATTAGCCATTTTCCCTCCCCAGTGTCATGTGTTACAAGGTCTCAGGTGTGAATGTTACAAGGTCTCAGGTGTGGTGTTATCGCTCTCACTCTCTTATACTGGTCACTGGAAGTTCAACATAGCACCTCATGGCAAAGAACTCTCTGAGGATCTGAAAAAAAATAATTGCTCCTCTACATAAAGATGGCCTAGGCTATAGGAAGATTGCCAAGAAGCTGAAACTGAGCTGCAGCACGGTGGCCAAGAACATACAGCGGTTTAACAGTACAGTTCCACTCAGAACAGGCCTCACCATGGTTGACCAAAGAAGATGAGTGCACGTACTCAGCGTCATATCCAGAGGTTGTCTTTGGGGAAATAGACATATGAGTGCTGCCAGCATTGCTGCAGAGGTTGAAGGGGTGGGGGGTCATCCTGTCAGTGCTCAGACCATACGCCACACACTGCATCAAATTGTTCTGCATGGCTGTCATCCCAGAAGAAAGCATCTTCTAAAGCTGATGCACAAGAAAGCCCACAAACAGTTTGTTGAAGACAAGCAGACTAAGGACATGGATTATTGGAACCATGTCCTGTGGTCTGATGAGACCAAAATAAAATTATTTGGGTTAGATGGTGTCAAGCATGTGTGGCTGCAACCAAGTGAGGAGTACGAAGACAAGTGTATGATCTGGGGCTGCACGAGTGCTGCTAGTACTGGGGAGCAATAGTTCATTGAGGGAACCATGAATGCCAACATGTACTGTGACATACCGAAGCAGAGCATGATCCCCTACCTTCGGAGACTGGGTCGCAGGGCAGTATTCCAACATGATAGCGACCCCAAACACACCTCCAAGATGACCACTGCCTTGCTAAAGAAGCTGAGGGTAAAGGTGATGGACTGGCCAAGCATGTCTCCAGACCTAAACCCTATTAAGCTTCTGATGGGGCTTCCTCAAATGGAAGGTGGAGCAGCGCAAGGTTTTTAACATCCACCAGCTCCGTGATGTCGTCATGGAGGATTGGAAGAGGACTCCAGTGGCAACCTGTGAAGCTCTGGTGAACTCCATGCCCAAGAGGGTTAGGGCAGTGCTGGAAAATAATGGTGGCCACACAAAATATTGACACTTCGGGCCCAATTTGGACATTTTCACTTAGGGGTGTACTCACTTTAGTTGCCAGCGGTTTAGACATTAATGACTGTGTGTTGAGTTATTTTGAGGGGACAACAAATTTACACTGTCATACAAACTGTACACTCACTACTTTACATTGTAACAAAGTGTCATTTCTTCAGTGTTGTCACATGAAATCTTTACAAAACGTCATTGCTGTGCAGCCTCTAATTTATTTTAGTATTTTAAGTTAAAATCAGGGTTTTTTTTTGCTAGAAAATTACTTAGAACCCCCAAAGTTTTTATATTTTTACAGACACCCTAGAGAATAAAATGGCATTCGTTGCAATACTTTATGTCACGCCGTATTTGCACAGCAGTCTTAGAAACGCAATTTTTTGGGGGAAAAATAAACTTTTTTGAATTAAAAAATAAGAAAACAATAAAGTTAGCCCAATTTGTTTCTATATTGTGAAAGATAATGTTACGCCATAAATTGAAATTGATACCCATGTCATACTTCAAAATTGCTCCTCTCGTGGAATGGCGACAAACTTTGGCACTTAAAATTCTCCATAGGAAACATTTAAAACATTTCTACAGGTTACCAGTTTTGAGTTACATAGGAGGTCTAGTGCTAGAATTATTGCTCTCGCTCTAACGATCACGATTTTAAAAAAAATTGATCACTTTTATTCCTATTACAAGGAATGTAAACATCCCTTGTAATAGAAATAAGCCTGACAGGACCTCTTTAACCCTCCTGGCGGTATTCCCGACTGTGGCTCGGGGAAGAATTTCAGTACCATTAGCGGTAACCCCGAGCCACACTCGGGATTGCATCGCTGGATCCAAGGCAGCGTTACTCACCTTGTCCCCTGGATGCAGCGATGTCCCCCACCGTGTCTGGGGGTTGTGTCCGCCGCTCGATGCCTCTGTGTGGCGGGCTCCGTTCTCTGCGAGCGTCGCGTCGCACTTGGGCGAAGACCGGCAGTAAATTCAAAAAGTGAAACACATACAGTACATACAGTACACTGTAATCTTATAGATTATATTACTGTATCAAATCATTTCACATCCCCTTTGTCACTAGTGCTTTGTCCAGTGCCCTGCATGCACTTTTATATTATATATGTCATTCTTTCTGCCTGGAAACTTGAGAATGTCCATAGCAACCAAAAAGTGTCCCTTTACGTCAAAAGTGGTTTTTGATCAGCTAGAAAACAAAGATAGTAAATAAGAATCATTTGCAGAATTGAGCGATACAGATTTTTGGGGAAATTTATCATCGGACACTGAAAGTGACGACAGCGACAATTCTGCAATTGAGCAAATTTCAGTGTTTTTGGTTTGATTACATTATTGAATACATTTTATTACTATTATGTTATTATTTTTGATAATTATTTTTAGTTATTTATTATATTATAATTTATGATTTCATGTTTCAAACTTTTTCATACCCGGGGTGTCTACTAGACTGTTGTTTGGACAGATTTAAGTGAGTTATTCCTAAGAATTACAGGCCTCCAATATAAAATGTCAAATTTCCATGCAAAATAATGTACCGCTTTCAGCACCAAAAATCTGAAATAATCATACCGCCAGGGAGGTTAATGTGAGATCTGGGGTCAAAAAGACCTCAGATCTTACATATACACGCAACAGCAATAAAAAAATGTCTTTTTTTTTTTTTTAATTGTCCAGAGGGCGAAAGTGACGTTTGAAGTCGCTGCAGTCCTCCAAGGGCGTAGAGTCAAGTGAGGGCTATCATGCCAAACAAAGGACAGGTTCGGATCATTTCCGCTGCTACAGACGTATCCTGTAAGTGGCGGAGACGACCAGGATGCGGTGGGAGAGGGGGGAGGCACCTCTCCCGTTGCAGATAAAAGTGATCTGTGAATACGCCGCAGAGACCACTTTTATCCCAAAGTGGACCACCCACCGTTGAAGAAAATACCAGGGATATGGCAGCTATCTACTGCCATAACCCCAGTATTTAACTTCAAAAGACTGACGTATATCGACGGCGGGCGGTCTGGAAGTGGTTACATTTTAGACCCCTTTCAGACCTATACATTGCAGTAATGTTTGTTTTACTAGACATTATCACATGGCACACCCCACTGCCCAAGTACAGTGGGTGCCAACAGATTTGCACTGCAGCACACGACAATGCACACATTTAGCACTGTGCTGTGCCACATAAAAAATGGTGCAGATCTGCTTTTTTCCATTGTTGTGTGTTGGCAACCCATTCTTGATGAACTGGTTGCCTTAATGCAATCCACATTGATGTGCAAAATACTGCAACAGAATGACATCTGTGTGAAGGGGCCTCAATAGTTTGATCAGCACTGCTGGGCATGTGATTTGTGAACTATGAGGATGCAGAAGGAATGATAAGTCTCCTGACCTCTGCTAGCTGATTGTCAGTATCTGCACAGATTGATGCAGGTAAGAGGAGATCAGCAACACTGTAATTAAATGCCAAGCCTTCTGTAGGGTAGTGTAGCATTTTTAATACTCTGTTGCTACCATGTAACCTACAGCTTACAGCCCTTTGCAGAGGAACGACTAAAGTCACCACGGCACCTGAAACCCTCCTCACCATCACAGCGCCAGCACCCCCAACCCATCCTCTCTTTTTTCCCACCATGCATCCCTCCCTCTGGACCAAATCTGTTTTGTATAAGAGACCTTACACTTTACTGTCATGATTTAGAGCACTTTGAGAGTTGAGAAAGAGGAACACAAGACAAGAAGACAAAGTTTCAGATATTGAAAAGCAGTACTTAGACAGATGTTAGAAAATGTAGCTGAAAATATGTTTGTGGGGTTTTAAAATAAATATTAGCGCCAATAACTAGAGGTCCCCATGAATGGAACCTAAATTAGACAAAAAATAATGATTCTCACCCATCTGTGCATCATCCTGAAGTGAATGAAGGATTGCAACAGATCATCTCCATTTATTGTTTAAAGTATTTTACCTGATTCAGTTATATCTCCCACCTCTCCTCCCTAAAGAGGAACTACAGTCTGCTCACATAATTTGTAATAAATACATCTTTGCCATTCTGAAGCTTCCATCTAAACACTTTGCATATTATTTTATATATACTGTGATTCTGTACTTGCCAAATATGCTGCAGAAATCTCCCTCCTCAAGCCTGGCTGCAATCATCTTAACGGTGGGCAGCTGAAGCTGCTGCCTGTTCACTTCCTGGATTTACACAGACACACAAAGGCACACCTTCAGCCCTGCAGCTCTCATTGGCCCTCTTATGACTCACCCCCCCTCCTTTCCTGGCAGAGAGCTGTGCATGATGTCAAACGCCGAGGCATTTTACCAGACAAGAAACAGGAAGTGGGCTGTATAAGGTATTTACTGGCAGAAAAAAAAAACGTTTCACTATCCAAAGTTAAAACAACAAGGGCAGAGGATTTAACAGATGGAAAGATGAAAAAATGACTGAAGTTACGCTTTAACGTCTCTGTAAAGGCCCTGAACACAAAACCTGTCTACTTGTACGTCTGCAGAGAGGATCATCTATCTGATTATATCCCAATATGGTGCAGGCTCCTAGACCACATCACCCACTGATCTAAGAAAAAATTGATCAAAAAACACGTGGATGGGCTTGGAGTAAATCTTCAAGGCAATATCCCAAATTCAATTGTTGTTGGAGACATGGAGCAACTTGTACACCATATACTGCCTATTTTGACCTCTTTTACAGCTGAGGTCAGTTCCAAGGTTAACAGATTCACAAATAGTACACAAAGTGGTGCTGGAAGAGGAGTTAATGTTTTTTAAATTTTGAAGATCACTATTAATTGTTGATACATATTAATTTGGGGAGATTAAAGGATTGGTTATTTGCATGATTTTATCACTATCATTATGCATTCAACATCATGAATTTATATTAATGGTTTTATGTTCTTGGGTGCATATTTTATGAATTGATTTTTTACAATTTTAACATTATTTGTTGCTGCATGTAATTCATCATCTATATTGTCTATATCCCCGTGTGCCAACAAATCCCAACAAGGTCTGGACATTATTATGAGCATATTAGGCAAAAATGTGCTTTCGAAAAGTCTGATCATAGTTACAAGAAGAGCTAGGAGCCCTTAAAGGTTGTCATTTTGTGTTGGGTTTGAAAGCCATTGACTACACTACTGCATAGATGACATCTCTATGCATGAAAGTAGGCAAATAACTTTTCAACTATACTTCAAGGTTAGAAGGGCCTGCAAATTGTTCCAATTATAGATTCAATGGATAATTCACTTCTTTGATTACAGTGATAATCTCTTTCTTTATTTGCTTAAGTATGAAAGCATTATTCATGGCAATTAAATGTTACAGAATAGATATAAAACCTTATCTTGGAAATGCTGGTATAATTATATATGTTCACACTGGCTTTTCTTTTCCTGGCACTGAGCTTAAGTGGTCACTATAACAACATATAAACAATTAGTTCAGCAGTATGAGATAACTGACATACCACTGATAACAGTCTGCACACATACATAATCCTTCGATAACTTACTGTTATGGCTGAACCTGGGACATTCTGATTTCCAGGTATTGTTGGAGCGCTTAGCTTGTTGCTACCTTTTGCCCCCCATACATTTGTAATTGGCTGCCTCACTGAGGAAAAGGAATGTGCAGGAGACGAGAAGCATTGCCAAGCTCCATTTTAATCATGTTTTAATGTGTCTGTTCAACAAGTGTTTTTCAAAATGTGGCCAAGAAAAAAAGGTGGAACTCCAACTAAACCCTTTTTTATAGTTTTGGATAGCAAATGGAATGGTTAGAACACCTTTTAGTTTTTTTTTTTTGCTTTCTGTGTCCCAAAGGAGAGATTTGGTCTCACTTTCCGTCTTGATTTAAGCTATAATTTACCAACGTTGACCACATTTTGAGATAGTCTATGGGGTTGGTTTACTAAAGGAAAATAGGCTGTTCATTTTGCATTATACTTTTTCAAGGGAATTTGCTCCATAGCTTAGAGAATGCAGTGAAATCTCACTTTGCAGTGAATATCCAATCACTTGCAAGGAAAATTAAAAAACAAAGTTTTGCTTTCACATGATTGGATGATGGAAGTCAGCAAGCTTCACCTCATTCACTAAGCTCTGGGACAATTCCTAAAGTGAACAGCCTATTTGACTTTTAGTAGATCAACCACAGAGTCACTTTTGCAATAAAAGCCTATCTGTCTGTTTTTTATAAATAAATAATTCCTATGTGTTACCAAATGGTAATATATTATTAATTTTCGCACTCAATATATTATTAGTGTTCACAATGTAGATATTTTCTGTGGAACAAATCTCTGTTGTCAGCTCATGTGCTTTTTAAGACAAGTTATGACATTTCTTGGAGGTCACAAAGATAATGATCAAAGATAGATCTATAAAACAGATGCATATCAGACTTGGTGTACACAGGGCAGGGACACAATAAATGTCTCTTTTTCAAGTATGGCATGTATGGCAGTCGGTGATAAGATCTGCAATCTCATTGTGATCTGAAGATAAACACATCTTCAAGAATTTCATTTTCAAGGTTCCTTAATACAATGAGGTTTGCAGAGAAGGAAGGGAAAATGTTGGAGTTACATTCAAACTTATAAGAATACAATATAAATGTTATCATAAAATTGTGATTTTTTCTGTGTATGTATCACATAAATTATTTTTTCCCACAGGAAAACTTGAACACAGATGACAACTTTATTTTCCTGACAACTATGGCTACAAGTCATGTTCAGATTTTGGTGGAATTTACAAAGAAAATTCCAGGTATTTATATTTATAAATATTCATCTATAAAAAAATGCATTTCCTCGTCCCAAGCAAAAAGTGAACAAATTTGTGTCTATAATCTATGATTTGGAAGATATACTTGGATATACCCTGAATAGCTTTCATTAGAACTCAACTGAGAAGAGGCTTAAAGTGGTTGTAAAGGCACAAGGTTTTTTACCTTCATGTATTCTATCTCCTACTGGATGCTGAAAACCCTCAAGATGTGGAAACCATCTTAATACAGTGCCTAAATAGAGAGAGCCCTGCTGGTTAAGGAGAGAGTAGGAGCAGTGTTAGGAAGAGGTGCCTAATGAGGAGGGAAATAGTAGGTTTCCCCCTTACAGGGTGTCTCTTCTGCCAGCTTCTCGGAACTGCAAGGACTTTGAGGATCTCTGGGTGGCCCAGTAAACTGATACCTCATCCAGGGAAAGTGCTGCTTAGGCCTTATGTGGTCTATAAGCTCATGTGATATCACTATTGAAAAAGTGCTATGCTGGCTAATATTACATTTTCTGCCTGAAGAAGTGCGTGACCTGCAACATATGTAGTGCCATTGCTGTAAACTGCCTTATTTCTGTGATCATTTAAATTCTACAACATTCTATATTATTCTACATTATTACATTCACTTCGCAATATGAAGTATCAACGTGTGTTGACTCCTCCCAATTTTTGGGTAAAATTGTTAAGCCCCGCCCACACGCACACATTTGTGACTTCTTTAGTATATCAATAAGTACATTTTACCTATGTGATTATAACAAGTATATTTTATGTAGGTTTTCAAACATTAGATCATGAAGATCAGATTGCTCTCCTGAAAGGCTCTGCAGTTGAAGCTATGTTTCTTCGTTCTGCTGAGCTCTTCAACAAGAAGTTGCTTGCTAGCCACACGGATGTCCTTGAAGAGAAAATTCGAAATAGTGGTAAGATCAGACTGTGGAAAGTAATTTTCTCACATGCCTCATACATTATTAATTGTATCTGGATTCAGTAGACTTGTTTGATGACACTGATAACAATCACAACTAGTACATCAAGTGATCATCTTTTGTCTTTCGGTTTCTATCTATAGCTGATGTAATACCACCGTGCTCAATGTTTGCTTTGTTCATTTGCTTGTATTATTCAGCTTTGTTTATGACGCGCGCACACTATTTGCATAATAATACACGGAATCTCTTCTTTATATTGTTTTGATATGCAGATGCTTTACTGTGTTCTTAATTAATCTAATTATACACTGAAAGATAAAACCACTGAATAACACCTAATTGCATTCACTGTGGAAGTGAAATTGCGCAGTGTCATCTTTAGACATAGGTACCTGCAGTCTGCTGTCCAGTGTGGTCATTTTTTTGTCCACCAGTGCATGGAAGCAATTTGTTCCTCTCCTAGGCTGCACAGATCTATAGCTGGCCATACACTAATAGAATTTTGTTAAAAAATGTTTATTTTTCGTTCAATGTTCGAATAGTTAATGGGGTTAAGTCAACGATAATTTTTGACCACTGTGATGGAAATATTTAAAATGAAATTCTAACACTGAAATCAATTGATTCCAAAATTGAATGTTAAAGGAGTTGTTAAGGCACAAGGTTTTTTATCTGAATGCATTCAGATAAAAAACCTTCTGTGTGCAGCAGCCCCCCCCTCAGCCCCCCCAATACTTACCTGAGCCCCATCTCTATCCAGCAATGTTGCAGGAATGCCTCCGAGACTCTCCCTCCTGATTGGCTGAGATGTTGCAGCAGCGCCATTGGCTCCCACTGCTGTTAATCAAAGTTAGTAAACACTTTGGTCAGAAGTATGTAATGTATAATAAAGCATAACAAGTGCAGCGGTCAGGAGTATGTTATATATACAGCCCAGCATACAGAGTGAAGTGGTCAGGAGCGTGTCATAAATAGCCCAGCATGCAGAGTGCAGTGGTTGGAAGTACAAGAAAGTGTATATAGTGCGGGGTCAGGAGTAAAACACAGGCCAGTGTACAACCAAAAATGACCTTTTCCCGCATTCTCAATTTCCCCCAGTACAGAGCTCTTCAGCTAATTCCTCCTAAATACAGAGCTTTCTATCCACTCACTCCCAAATTACCCAAGTACAGAGTTCTCTGACCCCACCCCAAATCCCCCTGAATACAGAGCTCCCCCCCCCTCCAGTACAGAGCTCTCTCCCCTTCACTCCCAAATCCCCCCTTCCTAGTACAGAGCTCTAGAGCTATCTTACCTCCACCCCTGATCACCCCCCAGTACAGAGCGCCCCTCCAACCCCAAACCCCTCCCCATTACAAAGCTTCCTTCTTCCCGTCAGTACAGAGCTCCCTCTCCCCCTTCCTCCCCCCAGTACAGAGCTCCCTA
>BLSH010056899.1:529449-543845 GCA_018402905.1 Glandirana rugosa
AAATCATTTGGTTGGGGTATCTGATAGAGTTTTACACCAGTTGCAACCATTTAATATCGAATTTAGTTCTACCTTTCACTCTGGTTTAGAGAGGAAACCCTGTGTCTTTCGTTTTTTTTTTTTTGATTTTCCACAAGATTGGTAAGGTAAACGATAGGTTTTGATATTTTTTCCCAAATCAACCTCAAGGTGGAAAAAAAGAATCGGTGTAAAACTTTTTGTGAACAACTTGTCTGTGTAATTTTGTACTAATTTTACCTCGAACCGTTACGAAGAGCAGAGGACGTGTAAGGAAAAGGAGTTTGGCTGCCTCACTGAGGAAAAGGAATGTGCAGGAGACGAGAAGCATTGCCAAGCTCCATTTTAATCATGTTTTAATGTGTCTGTTCAACAAGTGTTTTTCAAAATGTGGCTAAGAAAAAAAGGTGGAACTCCAACTAAACCCTTTTTTATAGTTTTGGATAGCAAATGGAATGGTTAGAACACCTTTTAGTTTTTTTTTTTTTGCTTTCTGTGTCCCAAAGGAGAGATTTGGTCTCACTTTCCATCTTGATTTAAGCTATAATTTACCAACGTTGACCACATTTTGAGATAGTCTATGGGGTTGGTTTACTAAAGGAAAATAGGCTGTTCATTTTGCAAATTTTGCATTATACTTTTTCAAGGGAATTTGCTCCATAGCTTAGAGAATGCAGTGAAATCTCACTTTGCAGTGAATATCCAATCACATGCAAGGAAAATTAAAAAAAAAAGTTTTGCTTTCACATGATTGGATGATGGAAGTCAGCAAGCTTCACCTCATTCACTAAGCTCTGGGACAATTCCTAAAGTGAATAGCCTATTTGCCTTTTAGTAGATGAACCACAGAGTCTCTTTTGCAATAAAAGCCTATCTGTCTGTTTTTTATAAATAAATAATTCCTATGTGTTACCAAATGGTAATATATTATTAATTTTCGCACTCAATATATTATTAGTGTTCACAATGTAGATATTTTCTGTGGAACAAATCTCTGTTGTCAGCTCATGTGCTTTTTAAGACAAGTTATGACATTTCTTGGAGGTCACAAAGATAATGATCAAAGATAGATCTATAAAACAGATGCATATCAGACTTGGTGTACACAGGGCAGGGACACAATAAATGTCTCTTTTTCAAGTATGGCATGTATGGCAGTCGGTGATAAGATCTGCAATCTCATTGTGATCTGAAGATAAACACATCTTCAAGAATTTCATTTTCAAGGTTCCTTAATACAATGAGGTTTGCAGAGAAGGAAGGGAAAATGTTGGAGTTACATTCAAACTTATAAGAATACAATATAAATGTTATCATAAAATTGTGATTTTTTCTGTGTATGTATCACATAAATTATTTTTTCCCACAGGAAAACTTGAACACAGATGACAACTTTATTTTCCTGACAACTATGGCTACAAGTCATGTTCAGATTTTGGTGGAATTTACAAAGAAAATTCCAGGTATTTATATTTATAAATATTCATCTATAAAAAATGCATTTCCTCGTCCCAAGCAAAAAGTGAACAAATTTGTGTCTATAATCTATGATTTGGAAGATATACTTGGATATACCCTGAATAGCTTTCATTAGAACTCAACTGAGAAGAGGCTTAAAGTGGTTGTAAAGGCACAAGGTTTTTTACCTTCATGTATTCTATCTCCTACTGGATGCTGAAAACCCTCAAGATGTGGAAACCATCTTAATACAGTGCCTAAATAGAGAGAGCCCTGCTGGTTAAGGAGAGAGTAGGAGCAGTGTTAGGAAGAGGTGCCTAATGAGGAGGGAAATAGTAGGTTTCCCCCTTTACAGGTTGTCTCTTCTGCCAGCTTCTCGGAACTGCAAGGACTTTGAGGATCTCTGGGTGGCCCAGTAAACTGATACCTCATCCAGGGAAAGTGCTGCTTAGGCCTTATGTGGTCTATAAGCTCATGTGATATCACTATTGAAAAAGTGCTATGCTGGCTAATATTACATTTTCTGCCTGAAGAAGTGCGTGACCTGCAACATATGTAGTGCCATTGCTGTAAACTGCCTTATTTCTGTGATCATTTAAATTCTACAACATTCTATATTATTCTACATTATTACATTCATTTCGCAATATGAAGTATCAACGTGTGTTGACTCCTCCCAATTTTTGGGTAAAATTGTTAAGCCCCGCCCACACGCACACATTTGTGACTTCTTTAGTATATCAATAAGTCCATTTTACCTATGTGATTATAACAAGTATATTTTATGTAGGTTTTCAAACATTAGATCATGAAGATCAGATTGCTCTCCTGAAAGGCTCTGCAGTTGAAGCTATGTTTCTTCGTTCTGCTGAGCTCTTCAACAAGAAGTTGCTTGCTAGCCACACGGATGTCCTTGAAGAGAAAATTCGAAATAGTGGTAAGATCAGACTGTGGAAAGTAATTTTCTCACATGCCTCATACATTATTAATTGTATCTGGATTCAGTAGACTTGTTTGATGACACTGATAACAATCACAACTAGTACATCAAGTGATCATCTTTTGTCTTTCGGTTTCTATCTATAGCTGATGTAATACCACCGTGCTCAATGTTTGCTTTGTTCATTTGCTTGTATTATTCAGCTTTGTTTATGACGCACACACACTATTTGCATAATAATACACGGAATCTCTTCTTTATATTGTTTTGATATGCAGATGCTTTACTGTGTTCTTAATTAATCTAATTATACACTGAAAGATAAAACCACTGAATAACACCTAATTGCATTCACTGTGGAAGTGAAATTGCGCAGTGTCATCTTTAGACATAGGTACCTGCAGTCTGCTGTCCAGTGTGGTCATTTTTTTGTCCACCAGTGCATGGAAGCAATTTGTTCCTCTTCTAGGCTGCACAGATCTATAGCTGGCCATACACTAATAGAATTTTGTTAAAAAATGTTTATTTTTCGTTCAATGTTCGAATAGTTAATGGGGTTAAGTCAATGATAATTTTTGACCACTGTGATGGAAATATTTAAAATGAAATTCTAACACTGAAATCCATTGATTCCAAAATTGAATGTTAAAGGAGTTGTTAAGGCACAAGGTTTTTTATCTGAATGCATTCAGATAAAAAACCTTCTGTGTGCAGCAGCCCCCCCCTCAGCCCCCCCAATACTTACCTGAGCCCCATCTCTATCCAGCAATGTTGCAGGAATGCCTCCGAGACTCTCCCTCCTGATTGGCTGAGATGTTGCAGCAGCGCCATTGGCTCCCACTGCTGTTAATCAAAGTTAGTAAACACTTTGGTCAGAAGTATGTAATGTATAATAAAGCATAGCAAGTGCAGCGGTCAGGAGTATGTTATATATACAGCCCAGCATACAGAGTGAAGTGGTCAGGAGCGTGTCATAAATAGCCCAGCATGCAGAGTGCAGTGGTTGGAAGTACAAGAAAGTATATATAGTGCGGGGTCAGGAGTAAAACACAGGCCAGTGTACAACCAAAAATGACCTTTTCCCGCATTCTCAATTTCCCCCAGTACAGAGCTCTTCAGCTAATTCCTCCTAAATACAGAGCTTTCTATCCACTCACTCCCAAATTACCCAAGTACAGAGTTCTCTGACCCCACCCCAAATCCCCCTGAATACAGAGCTCCCCCCCTCCCCTCCAGTACAGAGCTCTCTCCCCTTCACTCCCAAATCCCCCTTCCTAGTACAGAGCTCTAGAGCTATCTTACCTCCACCCCTGATCACCCCCCAGTACAGAGCGCCCCTCCAACCCCAAACCCCTCCCCATTACAAAGCTTCCTTCTTCCCGTCAGTACAGAGCTCCCTCTCCCCCTTCCTCCCCCCAGTACAGAGCTCCCTATTCTCCACTCCTAAATCCCCCACTCCATTACAAAACTCTCTCCCTCTTATCCCCAAATCCCATCCCCAGTACAGAGTCCTCCCTTTCCCCCTTCAGTGCAGAGCTTCCCCCCCCCACATCTCCAGTACATAAGCCACTGGTCGGAGGTGACCACCTTGCTCTTGATAAAGTATTCCTCCCAATCCATCCTGGCTGGCATCTGCATGAAGTTCATAGGGCTTGGAAGGGTCGGCATAAGCTAAGACTGGGGCTTCGGTTAAGCTCACTTTTAGTCGCTGGTAAGCTGCCTCACACAAAGGAGTCCACTGATCACGAATAGACTCTTTCTTCCCTCTTCGGCCTGTCTTTGTTTTCCCATCCTCTTCTCCAGAAGCCACTTGCAACAATTCATTGAGAGGCTTGGCAATCTTGACAAAATTAGCCACAAACCTCCGATAGTATGAGCAGAACCCCAGGAAGAATCTCAATTCCATCACAGTCTCCGGTCATGGCCATGCAGTGATCGCTTCCAACTTCTTCGGATCTGTCACGACATCATTATCCAAAATTAACATGCCGCAGGTAAGTGATTGAAGTACGATAGAACTGGCACTTCTCCAGAGATAGCGTCAATCCCTCCTAATGGAGTCTCTCGAATACTTTTCCCAGCCACACCTCATGCTCGTCCATACTCCTTCCAAACACTATGATATCATCCAGATACACCAGGACTTCCTCCAAGTTCATGCCTCCCAACGTCCTCTCCATCAGTCTTTGGAAAGCGGCTGGAGCCCTGGTTAGCCCTTGCGGCATTCTGTTGAACTAAAAAAACCCCAAAGGACAAATAAAGGCCGCCTTCTCCTTGTCCTCAGCACACATAGGTATCTGGTAGTACCCACTCTTCATATCTAGCACATTGAACCACTTGGCTCCGGCCAGGCACTGCAAAGCGTCTTCAATTTTCGGAGTAGTGTACTGGTCTGGGATCGTTCTCCGATTGAGAGTTCGATAATCTATGCACATTCTCAGGGTCCCATTTTTCACTACAATTGGAGAGGCATATGGACTTCTGGACTCTTGATTTACCCCAGACCTTTTTAATGCTGCCAACTGCTCCCTGAAATCTTCTAGGTCACAGAGAGAGATTGTCCGAGCTCCCTAAACAAATTTTCTTCCTGCCACCGTATCTGGTAATGAGCACTTTTGGCACATCCCACGTCGAAATCATCACTAGCAAAAATCTTTTTCCATCGACGTAGTTGATACTTCATTCTCTCTCTCCAAACAAGAGGCAGGCCAGCAGCACACTCTTCCATTTCTTTCCTCAAGCTTTGCGGCCCCTCTCACTTCCAACTCTCCTCGGGCATCACCGGAGTTGCTGCACTCACTTAGCCCACAGACATCCTTGCCTTCAGGATCACAGGACGGTCAGAGACATTCTACAAACTAATAAACACTTTCTTCTTATTCCTCAGCAAGGCCTTCGTGGGTACTATCTCAGGAACCATGACCAAGCCGGCCGCTTCAGTTTGAGCATTGGCTTCCAACACTAGAAAAGGTCCAGGATGGTCTCAGGTAAATTTCACAGTAGCCTTCAACAGGTGACTTCTCCGGGCTGGAGCATGGTCTTTCTCATATCTAATTTCCACAAACAGTCTACTCCATGGGCTGGAGCCTTCCTCTCCTGAATCACTTGCTGGCAAGCTTGATACAAAGTGGGGTGAATTACTGCAGGTACAGTCCCATCTTTTCCTACCACCTTCTCCAACAATCTTCGGTCCAGGTCCATATTAGTCCCAATTATCATGGAGTCGTGCTTAGCTCCCGCTGGTCTTGGGCACACTACAGCTAGAGTGTCGAAAGTTCCTACCTTCCAGGTGGCAGCTGACCCAAAGGAGATTCTTATGGGAATATATCGGTCATAAGGAAATCTATTGGTTCCAAGTCCCCAAATCTCCAATTCTTCCAACTTGTTCAATGGGACATGTTGTAGATACAGTAGTGATTGTAGAAATCTCTGTAAAATAGAGTAACTTGGGCCCCAGTATCTAACAGAGCTCGAGTATATATACTTTCCACTTGCCCTGAAACAGTGGGGGATGGCCCTACTAGCTTTTCTGGTAAAGGACCTTTCTTTACCTCACTGGAGTTTCTTATCAGTCCACTCTGTGAGGATCTTACTTTGGCCCTAGTGATCAACCAGCACTGACTCCCTGCACCTGGCCCACAGAACCCGGTGACGGGTTAGATACTTCCTCCTTCTTTGGACTCCTTTTCTTTAGACTGGTTACACCTCTTCCTTGCTTTTTGGAGCTCAGTTTCTTCAGGTTCTCAGTTGGCTCCTTCACTGAGACCCCCTGAAGCTTCCCACCTTCTGGGTAGCCAATATCTGCTGTAATGCTTTTAATAATTCTGCCATAAAGTTGAACTCATCTTCTCTCTTTGGACATTGCCTCCTAAAATGACCAGACTCTCCACCCTTAAAGCACTTTCTAGGATCAATTCTGTCCATCTGAGTAGTAACTTGAGATTCCATGACTCTCAACAAAGTTTGCTGTAATTGATCTTGAGCCTGAGCCACCTGCGTCAGCAGCTTAACTGGAAATTCTTCAGGCGTTGATGGGGACACAGGGACACTATCCACCTCGAGTAACCCTTGAGTTGATTCTATTGTATCCACCTCAAATGACCCTGACTCGACTTGAACCTGTTGAGCTGACACCTTCCCAGCTTTTGGGGCAACATTAGTCCCTCCAAGGGATCCTTGGTTCTTTTCATCCAACAGGGCTTCTTCTTCCATAACCACCTTCATCAACTCAGGATACGTGGGTGCAACCTGTATTCCCTTCAACAACAATCGCAATACAATGGGGTGACTAGGCCTGGCTCCTTGCAAAATCCTCTCCCATCTCACCTTGTCAGCTTCCTTTGGGTCAATGCCTTTCTTTAGAATGATTTGATGCAACACTCTATCCAATCGAACAACATATGCGGACAACTTCTCCCCTCTCAACTGGTGGGTATGTTCAAATTTGTACATCAAATCAGGAATCTTATTCACTCTCCCATATACAGCACACAATGCCTCAATATAATCCATAGCCACACACTCTGGCTTCCCTCTCTTCAAACTTTGGAACAGATCCACAGCCAGACTTCTCAGGCTTTCACTTATCCGTTGTCTTCTTTCTGCTTCAGACACATTCCAATCTTCCACTGCCTGGATAGCCTGATCCATCCAGCTTTCAAATTGTTCCTTCCCTTCAGGGGTGGGCGTGCGTCCGGAAAAGAACTGCAGCCTTTGCTGGCGTTGCCAGAGCTTAGGAACTACTACCGCGCGGCCCATTTAGGCCAAGTGGTGGACTGGTTCCGACATGAAGACTCAAAATTATGGGTGACCCTCGAAAAAGCGCAGGCGCTGATCTCACTAGAACTGCAGCCTTCGATAACCCTGATGAGCGGTGATATTATTTCTTTTGATCAGACTTTCTACTAATCGACTCAGAAGGAGGCGGGTGGCAACCCCTTGATGGCAGCTTCAGTCCCTTTTCCCTCTATGTCAAACTTCACTGAGGCACATTGAGATTTCTCCTGTTCTGACCCTTCTTCCATCTGTACCGGTATAATCTGAGCTGCCAGTCCTTCTGCTAAGGTCACTGTTTCCTCCCAGAGGTCAGTCGAAATACTTTCCCGCCATTCCACCAAAACGTATGTTTGATCATCATCATACTCGCTCTTCAAATCCACAACATAGGATGCCTGGCTTGGAAAGGCACCTCTCAGCATCAGTCACACATCTTTTTCAGTCCACCCCACCCCTGGCAGTTTCAACATACTGGTCAACTCTCGTCGACTCCCTTGTTCTTGTGCCCATTTAGTGGTGGCAGCTGAGTCCATCTGGTCCCTGGGGGAGTTCTGCAGACCTTCTGAGGTTCACCGCAGGGAGAATCCCGGACGAGCGCCCAAATGTAGCGCTGCCCCCTTGAGGGTCACTTGAAAATTCTATTCCACTTTGGCCTTCCCCACTATGAGAGTCCACCACCACCCCTGACACTCTGGGTTCACTCATGTTGCAACCTTTATTGAGGTTAACACCAGTCAGTAATGGAGACCACACCAGACTTGAATTTAAGATATTTACTTTTTTCTTTACGTGAAAGAGGAAACTTTAGAATCCTAAAAGTTGCGTTTTACAAGTAAGAATCAACAAATCACTTTAAATCACAGACTTATAAAATTCAACACACAGATTATCTTTAAATCTTTCAATAAATAGAAAGGGCGGCCCAGTTAAAGTGTAATCACTACTCCCTGCTATTGACTATTAACTCCAACAAGTATAACAATAGAATTCCTCCAACTAAGTTTGATCAAGGTACCAAGTTGCTCAATTATGGGTAATATAACATGGTGCTAATTAAAGTAAATGAATTTCAGATAATGATGCAGGATATAGAAACTGTTGAGCTAATGGTAAATTGATACCACTCAATGCAATGCAAAAAACTCAGCACCACTGTATAACTATTCAGATGAATTAGTAGAACTTATGATATCCCATAAAAAGATATAAATCCTCCTGCTCTTTTTAAACAGTTCTTAGGGGAATACAATGGTACCAAATAGTATAGCCCTGAGTTCTGTCAAGTGGGGGAGGAGTAGCTGTAGTTGCAGTTATTCTGTAATCAAAATTCAGTAAATCTTCTGCCGGCTATGTTATTTTGAAATTAGGTACCTGAAAGCTTCTATATCCACTGAACCATGGAATAAGGCACAAAAGTAGCTTAGAGCTTCACTGAATTGAAACACAGAATTTTCCAAGTGATCACTGACTTTCTTGAATATACTAACAACTAGTGGCAATCCAGTGTGCCCAGTAACTGTAATCCGGGATCTTCAATAAAGTATTATTACTTGTGTGGCTAAGATCTTTCTCTAAAGGAGAACTGTAGTGACATATCAGTACTCTTAAAGATGGGCTGGAGCCCGCTCACCCGACCAGACAGATGATTGTAGACAGGCGGTCCGGCTGTTCAGATGATAATGATGACGCTGGAACTGATTAAACACTCCCGCTCTTTGCTCCTGGAAAATGGCCTCCACTACACTCCCTGCAGCTCTCCCTGATTGATCTCTGCTACTGGATCTAGAACAGGCTCAGATGGTGATAAGCTGGCTTCGCAGATCGTTCACTAGAAAACACTATATCGCAGCAGTCTACTGGATCTCTCTGTAAAGGCCGCAAGCCCACTGTAGATGCACGCAAGGTCCTTGCTGATCGATCACACCGTCCATAACGGCCGCAACAAGCCCCTCCTCCAACTTAAATAAGTTCTCCTATAAGGCACTGTTCTTCCTAGTAGCCCTCCAACATAGCACAGCCTGTTGGAAAATGGAGTCCCTCCAGAGCTGAGTCTGATAACATTTCCTTTTGTCATACTACAAGTTCCCCAAGACATCACTCCTCACAGTTCCATTCTTATTTGACATACCTAACAAAGGGGGGATCCTCCATAGCATTTCACAAGCACAAAAGTCCTCATGCCAAGGGAGCAATGCTCCTGGCTACACATGCATGTATGTGTGTCTACATACACATGGCCCCAGCACATTGATCTCCCTGCCGGGACAGAGAAGAGTGTAAGCATATGGCAGAGCTGGTAAGAGTGAGATCTTTCTTATCTCCATAGAGCAATTATGCTAATGCGCACAAGGTGATTAGGATGTGCCCAGGCACACCCTGTGCACACGCCTATGCGATCACACACCCTGGGCTCTAGCCAGAAGCCTGGAGACAGCAGCATCAATCCAGGATAAAAAAGGGAGGGGACCTGTCACTAGATTCACCCCATGTGCCCCAATCCTTCCCAGCCTGTAAACAGCAAACAACTAACCAATGGTGCTGCTCACAGACAACTCCTGCACTCTGGCTGAAAAAAAAGGCCTGATTGCAATACAATAGAGTAAAATTAAAATCCAAATTTATATAAAACAATCTCCATAGGAAGTTAATTTTAAGACAGTAGATAGCATAACAAATAACAAATGTCCAATGTTTTTATATTATTATGTAAAGGTTAATGCTAATTATTGTTAACGGTATCAGAAAGAGAAAAAAATAAGTGGGACCAAAAGGAGGTGGGAGAAAATAAGGATGGAGGGGTTTGGAGGAAAGTAATAAAGTAAGACCATATAAATAAGCAATGTATTTTATTATTTACTCACAGACTCTGCCTTTGCCTAACGTTTAAGCAGAGCACAGTCAGTAATTGAGCATGTGGTGCCATCTTATGGGAACCAGTGGTACTTCAGTGATAACTAATCTGACTATTGTAACCATGTAATGTTAGTACAGTCTAATGAAAGCCACCTACAGTACACTGTCACCAATTACATGGCTTTATATAACATTATAGTGAAAAGGGCTATAGAAAGAGGACATCCTACCACTACCAATATAGTGCATAGACACCCTATATAAATAGTTTAGTGACAAACATAATTAAATAAACACAACTAAAATTTTATGAATATAGAAAATATATATATATAACCACCACAGTAAATCAATTATATAGTGTCCATAAGTGCCGCCTTATAGTATAAACCATATATTGTGATCTACACTATAATAAGTACTCTTTTGATGGGTCACTATTTCTGTATCACGCGTGCTTCATGCTGTGCTCAATCGCTCCACCGATTGTGGTCTCACCTGGGATAATGGATCATACAGTGGGTACGGAAAGTATTCAGACCCCCTTCAATTTTTCACTCTTTGTTATATTACAGCCATTTGCTAAAATCATTTAAGTTCATTTTTTTCCCTCATTAATGTACACAGAGCACCCCATATTGACAGAAAAACACAGAATTGTTAACATTTTTGCAAATTTATTAAAAAAGAAAAACTGAAATATCACATGATCCTAAGTATTCAGACCCTTTGCTCAGTATTTAGTAGAAGCACCCTTTTGATCTAATACAGCCATGAGTCTTTTTGGGGAAGATGCAACAAGTTTTTCACACCTGGATTTGGGGATCCTCTGCCATTCCTCCTTGCAGATCCTCTCCAGTCCTGTCAGGTTGGATGGTAAACGTTGGTAGACAGCCATTTTTAGGTCTCTCCAGAGATGCTCAATTGGGTTTAAGTCAGGGCTCTGGCTGGGCCATTCAAGAACAGTCACGGAGTTGTTGTGAAGCCACTCCTAGGTTATTTTAGCTGTGTGCTTAGGGTCATTGTCTTGTTGGAAGGTAAACCTTCGGCCCAATCTGAGGTCCTGAGCACTCTGGAGAAGGTTTTCATCCAGGATATCCCTGTACTTGGTCGCATTCATCTTTCCCTCGATTGCAACCAGTTGTCCTGTCCCTGCAGCTGAAAAACACCCCCACAGCATGATGCTGCCACCACCATGCTTCACTGTTGGGACTGTATTGGACAGGTGATGAGCAGTGCCTGGTTTTCTCCACACATACCGCTTAGAATTAAGGCCAAAAAGTTCTGTCTTGGTCTCATCAGACCAGTGAATCTTATTTCTCACCATCTTGGAGTCCTTCAGGTGTATTTTAGGAAACTCCATGCTGGCTTTCATGTGTCTTGCACTGAGGAGAGACTTCCGTCAGGCCACTCTGCCATAAAGCCCCGACTGGTGGAGGGCTGCAGTGATGGTTGACTTTCTACAACTTTCTCCCATCTCCCGACTGCAGCTCTGGAGCTCAGCCACAGTGATCTTTGGGTTCGTCTTTACCTCTCTCACAAGGCTCTTCTCAGTTTGGCGGCCAGCTCTAGGAAGGGTTCTGGTCATCCCAAACTTCTTCCATTTAAGGATTATGGAGGCCACTGTGCTCTTAGGAACCTTAAGTGCAGCAGAAATTTTTTTGTAACCTTGGGCAGATCTGTGCCTTGCCACAATTCTGTCTCTGAGCTCTTCAGGCAGTTCCTTTGACCTCATGATTCTCATTTTCTCTGACATGCACTGTGAGCTGTAAGGTCTTATATAGACAGGTGTGTGGCTTTCCTAATCAAGTCCTATCTGTATAATCAAACACAGCTGGACTCAAATGAAGGCGTAGAACCATCTCAAGGACGATCAGAAGAAATGGACAGCACCTGAGTTAAATATATGAGTGTCACAGCAAAGGGTCGGAATACTTAGGACCATGTGATATTTCAGTTTTTCTTTTTTAATAAATCTGCAAAAATGTCGACAATTCTGTGTTTTTCTGTCAATATGGGGTGCTGTGTGTACATTAATGAGGGAAATAAATGAACTTAAATGATTTTAGCAAATGGATGCAATATAACAAAGAGTGAAAAATGTAAGGGGGTCTGAATACTTTCCGTACCCACTGTATATAATGATATGACCTAATAACTCTTTTGTCCCTCCCAAGGTGACTGGAAGTGCTTTTCCTGGGTTCCAATGGCAGAATTATTTCCTCCTCCTCCTACTAGTTCCTCCACTCAGCCATGCACATATGAATATACAAATGCCAATAGTGCTTTATCTTTAAAACACACTATTTATTTCTAAAAACTCAAAGTAACATACTCACATTTAAAAGGTGCTCCCAGTGCACCAAACTGTAAATGCATGTAACAATTGCTGTATAGACTAGCGTGAAATTCCAGGGTGCTATTTTGCCACTGATTGCTAGTCCTCAGCACCCACTGTACGAGCGTTCTGATGTCAGAGACCCTCCCCTACACGTTGCGCCACAGGGTCATGTGGCTTTCTCAGGGGGATATCTAGTGACCCATCACTAGAAGAGCACTTAATATAAGTGTGGATCACAATATATGGTTTATGACTATAAGCTGGCATTTATGGACACTATATAATTGATTTATTGTGGTTTAAACATGATATTTTGTACTTAGGTGTGGAGCGCGGCACCAATATTTCATTTATTTATATGTTTGATCGCATGCTAATAAGAGTGTGGAAGGTGTGAGCGATTCACCATTTATAAATATTTTTAGTGGTTAAACAGCCCATAGCAGCGCCCAGTGACATAACACTTGTTCAGTATAGAAAGAGGACAAACTTGTCAGATGCCATTTATAGGGCAAAAAGAAGGGAAACACCATTACTCAATTTGATACTGGATCTCAGATGCCTTTATAGCAAATTCACAAAATTCTGACCGGACCCATAAAAAATATGTTGGCTGTGATGGCCCAAAGGGTGAAACAAAGTTTTCAGTTTGGGTTGGAAAAGAAGGTTGAAAAATAAGTCACTAAATTACATTTAGATGACAGTTTTGTTCTTTGTATAGCAAAATATCAGATCGGAAGTTTACGTTCACATCAAGTCTTTTTCATACATTGTGCATCCAGTTTATGTTCATATATTTATAGATCATGAAGGTGTAAAGAAAAATATCTCTCAAGAAAAAGCGGTCTACTATTTTTTTTCTAGGTATTTCTCATGATTACATAAATCCCATGTTCAATTTTTATAAGAGTGTCGGGGAGCTGATGATGACTGAGGAAGAGTATGCACTGCTCACGGCAGTTGTGATTCTCACACCAGGTACGTTATCAATAAACTACAATTATCAATATCTGAACAAAGCGTAAGGTACTGATATAATATCAATGACAGACTGGGTGAAATCTGCCATAAGGCAAGAAAAGATCTCAGGTGGAGACATTTGCTTTAGGCCTAACATAAAATTAGACAGTTTGCCTTTAGGCTTCAGCTGCCTTCTGCACAGTGGCGGCTGGTGAAGTTTTAGGATGGGGGGGCGCCAGGCCCCGCCCTTCCTTTTTGACCACTTCTACTTCTAATAAGCCCCACCCCTTATAGAATCCACCCACTCCATCCCTTGTATTCCACATATTGTGCTCAGTATCACATCACAGGACACAGTATACAGTTCAGCATCACAGGACACAGTATACAGCTCAGCATCACAGGACACAGTATACAGCTCAGCATCACAGGACACAGTATACAGATCAGCATCACAGGGCACAGTAAACAGCTCAGCATCACAGGACACAGTATACAGCTCAGTATCACAGGACACAGTATACAGCTCAGCATCACAGGGCACAGTATACAGCTCAGCATCACAGGACACGGTATACAGCTCAGTATCACAGGACACAGTATACAGCTCAGCATAACAGGACACAGTATACAGCCCCAGCATCACAGGATACAGTATGCAGCTCAGCATCACAGGACACAGTATACAGCTCAGCATCACAGGTGGGGTAAATTGCAGCCAATAACACAGGTGGGACAGTTTTGCAGCCAGTGACACAGGTGGGGCACTTTTGCAGCCAGTGACACAGGTGGGGGCACTTTTGCAGCCAGTGACACAGGTGGGGCACTTTTGCAGCCAGTGACACAGGTGGGGGCACTTTTTCAGCCAGTGGCACAGGTGGGGGCACTTTTCTTTTGCAGCCAGTGACACAGGTGGGGGCACTTTTGCAGCCAGTGACACAGGTGGGGGCAGTTATGCAGCCATTGACACAGGTGGGGGCAGTTATGCAGCCATTGATACAGGTGGGGGCAGTTATGCAGCCAGTGACACAGGTGGGGGCAGTTTGCAGC
>BLSH010056899.1:544176-576469 GCA_018402905.1 Glandirana rugosa
GTACGTATCCGACTAACCGACGGGACTCGACGCCGAGTCACGCTAACCAACGCCACCGGCCCCCGCTCAGTGACACCCTCGCCTGCGCCGAAGGCGACGTGTCTCTGGTACTTGCGGGCCAGTGGCGCAGTTTGCAGCCAGTGACACAGGTGGGGGCAGTTTGCAGCCAGTGACAAAGGTGGGGGCAGTTTGCAGCCAGTGACACAGGTGGGGGCAGTTATGTAGCCAGTTACACAGGTGGGGCAGTTATGCAGCCAATTACACAGGTGGGGGCAGTTTGCAGCCAGTTACACAGGTGGGGCAGTTATGCAGCCAGTTACACAGATGGGGTACATTGCAGAGACCCCCCGCACTTACCCCATCCAATAGCAGGATTGTTGCAGAGTTCGGCATGTGGAGAGCGCGCTGTCCCCCTTCCCCCTCGTCGGTGACCGGGCGTTCATGGTCTCTGTGCAGCGGAAGCCGCGTCCGCTCCCACAGTGACTCGCCCCCGGCCACCGCAACCAATCGCACTGAGCCGCAGCTCAGGGCAGCCAATCAGCCTATGCATGTGCGCCGGATCAAGCGCACCTGCATAGGATTTAATGGCCGACCAATAGGCTCACTACTTGGCTGTCAGGTGACAGCCAAGGAGCCGGAAAAAAAAAGAAAGTCAATGTACCGGCGCCTCCTGTAGGGAGGCGGGGCTGACTTTTTTTTTTCATTTCTTTAGTCGGCAGGGAGGCGGTGCCCAAGCCCCCCCCTCACACACCAGCCACCGCTGCTTCTGCACCTCTAATGAAAACAACTGTGGTTTCAAGTAATGCTTTACATGACTTTTTATGATTTTTTTTTTTTTTTAAATAAGAAACATGTTATACCGGTAATTACCTGTTCTGGCCAATGGTTTTGCACAGAGCAACCCAGATCCTCTCCTTTTTGGGTCCCCTGCTGGCGGTCCTGGTTCTGCCGACTGCCCCCCAATAGCAAGCCTCTAATAGCAAGGTAAGCATGATTCTTAAAAAAAATAAATAAAACCCATACTTTTCTTTTAACCACTTCAATATGAGGCACTCTTACCCCCTTCCTGCCCAGGCCAATTTTCAGCGCTGTTGCACTTTGAATGACAATTGTGCAGTCATACAACACCGTAACCAAACTAAATTTTTTATAATTTTGTTCACACAAATAGAGCTTTCTTTTGGTGGTATTTAATCACCATTTTTTTTTTTTGAAGCCTGAAAATTTTGAAAAAAAAAATATTTTCCTTTGTTTCTGTTATACAATTTTGAAAACAAATAATCTTTCTTCGTGAATTTAGGCCAAAATATATTCTGCTACATTTCTTAGGTGAAAATAACCCAGTATTTATTATTTAATCTATAGGAAAGTTATTCAGTCTACAAACTATGGTATATATCTGAAAATTTATCAATCTTCATGTACTGAAGACCTATCTAATTTCTTGAGGCCCAAAAATGCCAGGGCAGTACAAATATCCCTGAAATGACACCTTTTTGGAATGTAGACAGTCCAAAAAATTTAGCAAGAGGCATGGCAAGTTTTTTGATTTTGTCATTTTTTTTGTCCAAATTTTTTGGAGATTAAAAGAACATTTTTTTTTGCATACTGTCACCAGTGCAGTACAGTGTCATCCTATAACGGGTGTGGTGGTGATCAGGGACATGACTGGTGACAGTACGGAAAAAAAAAAATGTATTCATTTTTTTTATTATATATTTTTCCCTTTTCTACGATTTTTTTTTAAACACTCTTTGACCGGAGCAATATAATGTTACAATAATAACATTGTACTACTCTGGGGAAGTGATCAGTATTTCATTGCTATATGCAAGCATTTTACTGAATGAAATCAATTCATTCAGTTTGTTTGTTGTGGTTAGCTGTGATTGGCCTCAGCTGATTACTCGGCACAGATGGGCCATGATTGGCCCAGTCTGAACCATGTGATCACTTTACAACTTAAAGCGGATGTCCTTATTTTAGGCTTACCTGTAGGTAAAAGTAAACAAAATTGGTAGACAACCACTTTAAGTAGATGATCTGAGATTTTAAGTAATTACTACATTTCTACATTTTTTTTCTGTTTTTCAGAGCAAATTTATTTTTTACTTAAAGTGGATGTAAACCCCCACATATACCCAATGAAGTAAACAGCCTCAGATGATACACAGAAATGAAACAAATCTCCCTACATAAGTATTACATGTATCTGCTGTCTTTAGCTTTAAATATCCTTTAGAAAGGGCACATTGTGTTACAGATTTTCTCTTGTTCAGCACTGTGTGTAAAGCTCGGGCATACAGCCAAGACAGCTGATTGGAGGAAAGGCACACACCTCCACTAAATATTGGCAAAGGAAGGAAGGAGTGTGCAGAGCTCTGCTGTACGAAGGCAAGTTGTCTGCTAATCTATTTATAGCAATCTCCCATGACACAAATTTGAGGCTGGCTTTATCACATTTGTCGGAGAACTTGTCAGAAGTTATCAGGCTGATAACAGAGCTACGGAGCAGGAGAAAACCACGGGACCTAGTGCTTTGGAGAGAGATAAGAAAACACTGCAGATAGGTAAGCTCAGCTCAAATTTCATCGGGTTTACATCCACTTTAAGTAAATGTTGAGTCAAAAACTGTTTTTTTTTCTAGTGTTGGATAATATAGGGAACAATTAGGAGTGCTGGGATTTATTGGTCTCCAGGGATTCCCTAAAGAAAATTACTCTCACTTCTTGCACTGTTGTCAACAGTTTCACCAGGGAAAAAGTAGGGGAAAATCCGCAACAAGGACTCAGATTGAAATAAAAATCTTACATGAATTCTAGCCCTTTCCTACTTTACTAAAGAAAAATATTTTTATTTTTGTGTGTGTTGCTGTTGGAGAGTCCTCCTCGCTATTTGGTAAAACATTGGCAGTAGGACCGGAAATGTGGAAAAATCTGAAGCCCCAGATAACAGTGGGGTTGTCGTTCTGACCCATTTTATTCAAAACTAAGGAAAAAAAGTTTTGGCTGAGCATACAATTGTAATAGAAAAGTGAACCATTGATTTGCATCAAAATGATACATTCTGAGCACAAAATGCTTTTTGAAACATGTCGTTTTTAATGTGGTAATGTTTTGAGTAATTCCTCTTATTTTTATTGTTCATAAAGGTCAGTAACATTAATGAAAAATGGGTATTATGTACAATGGACAGTACCGCACAGCACTGTAGAGCGGGATTAAAAACTGATAAAATAAATAAAAAAGAAGGAGCCGAAAATCGGACATTTGGACAGTTTGTTAGTTTTTCGGCCAGGGCACAAATCGGTAATCGGTTGGGACGTTTTTGAGCCAACAAAACGAAAGACAAGTTTGAAAATTTTCGGCCGACTAACGATAAATGGAAAGGTTAATGTATTTCCCATCCAAACTGTTTGTACTAGGTATATGTGAAAAAACAAACAAAAACGGATTCATGTATGTCCATTAAACGATTTATCGGTCATTACGTGATGGCACTATCGTTTGCTCTTATGGCCAACTGTTCGTTTTTCGAAAATAAGTTAGGCCGATTTTTCTTGTAGTGTATGGCCAGCATTAGTGTATCTGTTTAATAAAAGTAAATAAAAGCAAGTATAAAAGATTGCACTGACAAAACTTGAAGGGATACATAAAAATCATCAATCACAGCTAGCCAGTGTCAAGTCCAGAGGAGGCTGGATGGGGTGTCCATGACTCTCACTGTGGATGGATGAGAGCCTCGCTGATGGAAAGCTGAAGGAGCTCTATTCGTCAGACTGGCAGGCAGAGAAAGCTGTAGACAGAGCCCGCAGCCAAGCTGGAACGCAAGCTGGCGTGAGAGCTGGAACTGGAAGGATGTCGGGGTGGGATGACATCACAGAGTGGGTGGTAACATGTTTTGGAGTGATTCCGCTCCTCAAACCAGAAAAGGGCAGAAGGCTGTGCTTGGCTTTTTTATATATATAAAAGGTGGCTGCAACTCTTTTTATTGAAGGTATTGGGTTCATCTGTAAACTGTAAAAATAAATAAAAAAGTAGGCACCGCAATCCAAGTGTATCTGTTTACAAATAGTACATAAAAGCAAGTATAAAAGATTGCACTCACAAAACTCGAAGGGATACAGACGGGAAATCATAAAACGTTTAATGTGAAAACTGCTTAATGTTACTTAACGTGTAATAAAGTATATAAACTTCAACCAATTGCCCTGAAACTTTGCACAACCTAAGTTCTCAATGCTCCAAACCTATCGTGGAAGTTTCATAGGATTCGCCTTCCCACAAGGAAAATTAGGGACATTAAGCTTGATTTTTGGGGCGCTTAATGTTGCTTAATGTGAAAACTGCTTAACGTACCATAAAGTGCCTAAACCTCAATCAATTGCCCTGAAACTTTGCACAATCTAAGTTCTCTACTTCCCAAACCTATCCTGGAAGTTTCGTAGGATTCGCCTTCCCAGAAAGCAAACTAGGCACATTAAGCTTGATTTTTGGGGCGCTTAATGTTGCTTAACGTACCAAAAAGACCTTAGATGTTAGCCAATTTCCCCCAAACTTCACACAATACAAGATTCGGTCTATGACAACATATTCTGAAAATTTCAGATCATCTAGGAAATCGCCCCAAAAGTTATTCACATTAAGCAATATTTTACAATCCTAAAACGTTTAATGTGAAAACTGCTTAATGTTGCTTAACGTGTAATAAAGTGCCTAAACCTCAACCAATTGCCCTGAAACTTTGCACAACCCAAGTTCTCCACTTCCCAAACCTATCCTGGAAGTTTCATAGGATTCGCCTTCCCAGAACGCAAATTAGGGACATTAAGCTTGATTTTTGGGGCGCTCAATGTTGCTTAACGTACCAACCTTAGATGTTAACTAATTTCCCCCAAACTTCACACAATACAAGACTCTGTCTATGCCAACATATTCAGAAAATTTCAGATCTTTTGGGAATTTGTACCAAAAGTTATTCACATTAAGCAATATTTTACAATCCTAAAACGTTTAATGTGATCTGCTTAATGTGAAAAGTGCTTAACCACTTGCCGACCGCCAACCGCAGGTTGACGGCGACAAGGTGGCTCGATATCGCAAACCGCCGTCATACGATGGTACATACATGCTCACTGTGTTCGGGGGGGGCCAGGGAGTGGGGGCGGCGGACTCGATCTCTGCCGGCTAACCACGATGCCCCCCCCGCAGTGAAAGAACGGAGGTCCGTGTAAGTAAACGTTGTGTGAGGGGGAAGGGCTGTGATCACAGCCTTCCTGTAAATGGAAGCTGTGATCACTCCCCTCCCCCTGCCAGTCAAACACTGTCACAGTTAGAACACGCCCAGGGAACACAGTTAACCCTTACAGCGCCCCCCCCAGGTTAACCCCTTCACTGCCAATGGCATTTACACAGTAATCAATGCATTTTCATAGCACTGATCCCTGTATAAATGCCAATGGTCCCAAAAAAGTGTCAAAATGGTCCGACATGTCCACCCCAATATCGCAGTACTGCTAAAAATCGCAGATCGCCGCCATTACTAATAAAAAAAAAAAAAAAATAAAAACCCCAGAAATGAATTCTCATCATCCGTAAACGCGGCCACTTTTGCGCAAACCAATCAATAAACGCCGATTGCGATTTTTTTTTTATCACAATATGAGGAAGAATACAAATCGGCCAAAACCGTTGAAAAAAAAACATTTTTATAAATTTTTTTTGGATTTGTATTTTAGCAAAAAGTAAGAAATGTGCGTTTTTTTAACAAAATTGTCGCTATTCTTTTGTTTATAACGGCGATCAGAAATGACACAGAGGGGATTAAATACCACCAAAAGAAAGCTCTATTTGTGGGAAAAAAAGGACGCAAATTTCATTTGGGTACGACGTCGCACGACCGCGCAATTGTCAGTTAAAGCGACGCAGTGCCGAATCGCAAAAAGTGCTCTGGTCCTAAAGTGTGAAATCCTTCCGGGGCTGAAGTGGTTAAGGTACCATAAAGTGCCTAAACCTCAATCAATTGTCCTGAAACTTTGCACAATCTAAGTTCTCCACTTCCCAAACCTATCCTGGAAGTTTCGTAGGATTCGCCTTCCGACAAGGCAAACTAGGAACATTAAGCTTGATTTTTGGGTCGCTTAATGTTGCTTAACGTACCAAAAAGACCTTAGATGTTAACCAATTTCCCCCAAACTTCATCCAATACAAAATTCTGTCTATGCCAACAGATTCTGAAAATTTCAGATCATTTGGCAAATCACACCAAAACTTATTCACATTAAGCCATATTTTATCCTAATCCTAAAATGTTTAATGTGAAAACTGCTTAATGTTGCTTAACGTGTAATAAAGTGTCTAAACCTCAATCAATTGCCCTGAAACTTTGCACAACCTAAGTTCTCAACTTCCCAAACCTATCCTGGAAGTTTTGAAGGATTCGTCTTCCCACAGGGCAAACTAGGGACATTAAGCTTGTTTTTTGGGGCGCTTAAAGTTGTTGTAAAGCTGCCCCACCCCCCCCCAAAAAAAACCTGCAAAGCAAAGACATAATGAGCTACTATCGAGTGCATAGTAGCTCATTATGAAACACTTACCTTACAATCCTAAAATGTTTAAAGTGATTGTAAATCTTCATTTGTTTTTCCTTTAACATAACAAACATGTCATACTTAACTTCCTCTGTGCAGTGGTTTTGCACAGAGTGGCCCCGAACCTCCTCTTGTGGGATCTTCCACTGGTGCTCCTGGGTCCTGCTCCGCATCGAGTGACCTGTCAGGGAAGAGCTTCCCTTGGGTCACCTGTGCGGCGCACTCCCATGTCCAGCTGTTTGCGTGTATTCACACAAACAGCAGGACTCGGCCCCGCCCCCTGGCCCCCGCTTCAGTGGACTTGATTGACAACAGCGGGAGCCAATGGCTCCCCTGCTATCAATCCAGCCAATGAGCACCCGAGACACTGGCTGGAGCAGATTGCTCATAGCCGCCGCTGGAATGAATGGGCTTAGGTAAGTAAAAGGGGGGCTAATGTTGCTTAACGTACAAAAAAGAGCTTAGATGTTAACCAATTTCTCCCAAACTGACCAAAAATTCTCTCTCTATCTCCCACTCTCTCCCTTTCCCCCTTCTCTTTCTCCCTCTACCCCTCTCTTTCTCTCATTCTCCCTCTCTCCTTCCCTGTTTAAAGGAGAAGTATGGCCTGAGCTCATTTGGCCATACTTCTCCTTTGGGTCACAGGAGTGCAATCCGTTTTGCACTCCTGTGACCTCTTTTCAGCAGAGAGCGGACTAAAGTCCACTCTCTGCTGACGTCACAGGAGTCGGGACAGTCACCACGCCATCACGACTCCATGATGGAGTCCTGATCCACCAGGTGCCTGGACCAACAGCCATCTCAGCCACTGAGAGCCCGAGAAAGCCGACCCCCACCCCTGCACAGCTCAGCGCTCCAGTGAGTGTGGAGGAGCAGAGAGGAGAGTTGCAGATTGACAGACAGCAGCCCTCTGCTTGGGGATCAAACACCACCGATGGCTCGGTTCTCAGTGTTAGAGGCGCCGGGGGACAGATGCAGCATTGCAGCAATTCTGCATCCACCTAGGTAAGTATTAGGGTTGCACTGATACCACTTTTTTGCCACCGAGTACGAGTACCGATACTTTACCTTTGGTATTCACCGATATCAATTACCGATACCTAGCGCGTAGGTAAGGGGGTGGTTCTGGAGGATGGGGGGTTGTTAGGGAGCTGGGTGAGGGCTGGGTTGAAGGGGGGGAGTAGAAGGGTAAGTGAGGGCAGGGTAGTTGAGGGTGGGGTTAAATGGGGATTGTGGGGTGGGCAAGTTGAGATGGAAAAGGCTGTGATCGCTGGGGAAGAGGATGGGGATGGGAGGGTCATTGGGAGACATGGGGGCTCTTCTGAGCACGCCGCGAGAGACACAGATCAGTGTAGGGGGTGTGGCTGCCCACAGGTGTCACTGCCCCTAGCTGACGTCACTTCAGGTATCGGTTTCCGGTATCGGAGCATGTTCCTGAGTACTGATACTTGCAAAACGCTTAGTATCGGTACCGATACCTAGTAAGTATAAATCTGCAAAGAAAAAAAAACATACTTCTCTTTTAATGAATAATAAAAACATAATAACACACAATCTGCAATGGTTTCATTGTTATTACTGCATGAAAACTATAAATAAAAATGTATGTTTTATAAAACCTTCCTGCCTGGCTCTGCTTCCCTTTTAATTACTTCAGCCCCAGAAGGTTTTGCCCCCTTAATGACCAGGCCATTTTTTGAGATCCGATTGTGCAGTCGTGCGACGTTGTACCCAAACACAATTGAAGTCCTTTTTTTCCCACCAATAGAGCTTTCTTTGGTGGCATTTGATCACCTCTGCAGTTTTTATTTTTTGCGCTATAAGCAAACAAAGAGCAACAATTTTGAAAAAAAAAATATATTTTTTACTTTTTGCTATAATACATTTCCAAAAAAAAAAAAATATAAAAAAATGAATTTCTTCATCAGTTTAGGTCGATATGTATTCTTCTACATATTTTTGTTAAAAAAAATCGCAATAGGCATATATTGATTGGTTTGTGCAAAAGTTACCACGTCTATAAACTTAGGGATAGATTTAAGGATTTTTATTTTTTTTAATTTTTTTTACTTGTAATGGCGGCGATCTGCGGGGAACATATCGGACACTTTGACACTTTTTTGGGATCATTGACATTTATACCGCTGTTATCCGTTAGTTATATTTGTGATTTAATATCTCTTCATATATGATTTGGGTTAAATGAAAGATCTTTGACCATAAGTGAAAGCTTTTAACACAACAAAAATGTATTAGTAAATAGTAGAAAGGTCTAAAGACTATACAGCAAACTATTTATTTTGCCTTGCATAGGAAGAAACACATAGGTTAAACTAAAGGAATTATGTTATACAGTTGTGCTCATAAGTTTACATACCCTGGCAGAATTTATGATTTCTTGGCCATTTTTCAGAGAATATGAATAACACAAAAATTTTCTTTCACTCATGCTTACTGTTTGGGTGAAGCCATTTATTATCAATCAACTGTGTTTACTCTTTTTAAATCATAATGACAACAGAAACCACCCAAATGACCCTGATCAAAAGTTTACATACCCTGGTGATTTTGGCCTGATAACATGCACACAAATTGACACAAAGGGGTTTGAATGGCTATTAACCACTTCACCCCCGGAAGGATTTCCCACTGTAGGACCAGAGCACTTTTTGCAATTTGGCACTGTGTCGCTTTAGCTGACAATTGCACGGTCGTGCGACGTTGTACCTAAACCGAATTTACATCCTTTTTTCCCACAAATAGAGCTTTCTTGTGGTGGTATTTGATCACCTCTGCGTCATTTCTGATCACCGTTATAAATAGAAAAAGAGCGACAATTTTGCAAAAAAAAACAATATTTCTTGGCCATTTTTCAGAGAATATGAATAACACAAAAATTTTCTTTCACTCATGCTTACTGTTTGGCTGAAGCCATTTATTATCAATCAACTGTGTTTACTCTTTTTAAATCATAATGACAACAGAAACCACCCAAATGACCCTGATCAAAAGTTTACATACCCTGGTGATTTTGGCCTGATAACATGCACACAAATTGACACAAAGGGGTTTGAATGGCTATTAACCACTTCACCCCCGGAAGGATTTCCCACTGTAGGACCAGAGCACTTTTTGCAATTTGGCACTGTGTCGCTTTAGCTGACAATTGCGCGGTCGTGCGACGTTGTACCTAAACGAAATTTACATCCTTTTTTCCCACAAATAGAGCTTTCTTGTGGTGGTATTTGATCACCTCTGCGTCATTTCTGATCACCGTTATAAATAGAAAAAGAGCGACAATTTTGCAAAAAAAAAAACAATATTTCTTACTTTTTGCTAAAATACAAATCCAAAAAAATATATACAAAAATAAATGTATTCATCGGTTTTGGCATATTTATATTCTTCCTCATATTTTTGGTAAAAAAAAATCGCAATTGGCTTTTATTGATTAGTTTGCGCAAAAGTTGCTGCGTTTACAAACCATGAGAATTAATTTCTGGCGTTTTTAAATTTTTTTTAGTAATGGCTGTGATCTGTGATTTTTATCGGGACTGCGATATTGGGGCGGACATGTCGGACATTTTTGACACTTTTTTGGGACCAATGACATCTATATAAAGATCATAAATTTAAATATCCACTGATTACTGTATAAATGTTATTGGCATTGAAGGGGTTAACCTGGGGGGGGGAGATCTAGGGGTTAACTGTGTTCCCTAGACGTGTTCTAACTGTGGGTTATAGACCACCAACCATATCAAAAGTGTCTGTCAACTTCCAATTAAATAATTAGAAAAAAGGTACTCCCCCAGTACGAAAACGGGACTTTAACGGCAGTACATAAATCAAACCATTGTTTATAAAAACATATCAATTTTATTGCTTTAACAAAGTTTGTATAAAAGGCATGTCACATATATACATTCTTAAAAGAATAATGTGGCACCAATAATACAGATCGAAGTTGAAATTCAACATTTAACAAACTGTGGACATAACATGTAGCTGTTGTCTTCTTGAGCATGCACCCAACATGTTTTGGGACAGTTGCCCTTCTTCAGGGGCGATGAACATGCCCAGGTACAGACCATTATTGAGGGGCCACTCACCACACACCACAGAGCTGGACACACGTGCCACACCCGGAGAGCCACCGTCCACTAGGGTATAGGAAAAAGGGGGCATCAAGGGCCCCTGGAGAGCTCCATATGGCAAGGTGATAGGTAACCAGGACCCAAGGTGATCCCCCAAGGAGCGGGAAGGCCGACAGGAACACCACAAGGACCCCCCAAAGGTACAGCCGAGGCCGCAAAAAGGGAGGGAGCCCCACACTGAAGGCAGCGATCCCAAATCAGGGGAGAGTCACTGAGTGACTACCTGGAATGGATAAAAAGGGGAAATATATATATATATATATATATATATATATATATATATATGTATAAGTCACTGTAATTATGCTGGTAATGCACTATAGAGTTAATGAAAAACATTTTGTAGCCACAAGGAAATAGCCACCACAAATCAATATATTAGAATTCTGGTTTAACCACCTCCCACCCGGCCACTGTATATATAAGGTCGGGTGGGAGCTTCCCCGTTCTGACAGGACGTGTATTTACGTCCTGCAGAACGGGTGCGGCACGCTGCGGCTCGATCCTGTGATCATTATGATCACAGGATCTAGCCGAGCAGAGATCGGGATATGGGCGCAGTGATTGGCCCTCCCGATCATGTGATGGCTGTGTCCAATCACAGCCGTCACATTGTAAACAGAGACGAACGTCTCTGTGACAGTTCTCTCTCCACCGAGCTCAGTGAGAGCTCAGTGCGGGGGGGAGCTGCAGCTATGTGACAGCTCTCTGCATGATGATCATTTCATGCAGAGAGCTCTCACAGATCGCCCCCCACACAGTGCACCAAGCACCACTGATACCCCTGTCCCCATACACATCAGTGTCCCCATAAAACAGTCCCCAAAACATCTGTATGTCCCCCATCACATCTGTCACAGTCCCCAAAACATCTGTCACAGTCCCCAAAACATCTGCTTGTCCCCGTCACATCTGTCACAGTCCCCAAAACATCTGTCCCCGTCATATCTGTCACCATACACAAAACATCTATCTGTCTCCGTCACATCTGTCACAGTCCCCAAAACATCTGTCTGTCCGCCAACACCAAATAAACCCCGATTTGGGTTATTTTTACCAAAGAAATGTAGCAGTATCATTTTTGGTCAAAATTTATGAAGAGAAATTACTTATTTGCAAAATTTTATAACAGAAATGAAGAAAAATGCATGCCCCCGTCACATCTGTCACCATACACAAAACATCTATCTGTCTCCGTCACATCTGTCACAGTCCCCAAAACATCTGTCTGTCCGCCAACACCAAATAAACCCCGATTTGGGTTATTTTTACCAAAGAAATGTAGCAGTATCATTTTTGGTCAAAATTTATGAAGAGAAATTACTTATTTGCAAAATTTTATAACAGAAATGAAGAAAATTGCATTGACTTTGAAAATTTTCAGTCTTTTTTAATTTATAGCGCATAAAATAAAAAACCCAGAGGTGATTAAATACCACCAAAAGAAAGCTCTATTTGTGTGAAAAAAATGATAAAAATTTCATATGGGTACAGTGTCGCATGACCGTGCAATTGTCATTCAAACTGCAACAGCGCTGAAAGCTGAAAATTGGTCCGGGAAGGAAGGGGGTTTAAGTGCCCAGTATTGAAGTGGTTAAAGTCGAGATTGAAATTGCAAATGAAAGGAAAAGAAAAAATAATAATATTCCTCAACACATTATATGGGGTGCACACAACCACAATGTGCATAACCCCTACCACCTTCCCAGAATGTCACAAGGTCAGGTGTCAGAGTCGGGACTAACTAATCTTAAATTATATCAATGCATGGCTTTCCAAAGTATCCCGACCCAAACATAGATCATCACTAATGGGCCTAACTGGGGCCACCAAGTAACTTTAACCAAAGTCTCCAATAGAGGGCTACCTGCATAACCAAGCAGTCAACAAGTGTTCTGGCAAGGAAAAAAGGGGGAAGCAGAAACGTTACCGTAAAAGTAGAGAAACAAGGATTCGACCTTCCCAGGAAGAGACAGCGGCTACCGCATTGTCCGCCGTCTCTGTGCTTATATGGGGCCGGATGGTGCCAAATTCCCCACTCGGCACGCACCGCAATGACGTCATGACGCCGTCGCGTCCAATGACGCAATGCGTGTGCGCGAGCATCCGATTCCATACACGGTTGGACGAACCAACCAAGCAGTGACACCCGGTTGCAAAGCGACTGAGATGCTGCACACAAAGGATCCAAAACAACTTTTGTTGATCCAGAAGTACATCCCCTCTCATGAAGGGAAAGAGACATTCCTCCACCTAGAGATTGCAGACTCAAACAGCGCAAGGTCCCAGAACGGGTCTCCAGAGGCCCATTTGCAAAGCGCCGCCCCGTGGGACATCACGGGGGGCATCATGCAGAGGGGCCCCACCAACGCAGGAGGGAGAATAAGGGCTCGGGATCGCCCCAAAAGCCCCCATCTCCCAAATTAACCCGGCCCCCGGCTCCGATTAGGGGGCCGGGGGCCTGGGTGCACCAAGCAGTGAATGTCAGCACTAGTCCCACCCCAGAAGGGGAGAGGGCCCAGGGGCCCCCAACCCAGATGCCCGAATCATCGAGCACCCCGCCAAATGGGAGGAATAGGTAAAGAAAAAGTAGGAAACGGAAAAAAAAAAACACCCAAGGAAGGTGACTAGAAAATTGGATGATGGACCCCCGACTGAGGCACACTGCCCAACTCCACAGAGTTGGGCCGGAGGCTGAAACAAAAGAGAATGCGGTTACATACATGAAGGTAAAATGACTGCAATGACCAATTCTCACATAGATACAACAAGCATATGAAAATCAAAATATGCATACCATCAAAGTTCACAGCGGCAAAGGGCCCACCCCCAAGCAATGTCCTAAACATTGTCCCTGTCCCAGCCACCCGAAGCAAATCCCTCCAAAAAAGAGTCTAAACTTAGGTGCTCATTAATACCAGGGGGATGTGGCCTGAAGGCCCGCTATCAGCGTGATTCGCGCTGTAATAAGACCTTGTCCAAATCTCCCCTTCTGGCATTAGGGTGTACACAATCTAAAATAAGAAAAGAGAACCTGGGACACCGGCCCTGATGGCATCTTAGGACATGACGTCCCAAAGGTGCCTCAGGGTTTGCAATTTTTAAGTTTGCAATATGTCTCAGCGCATGTTTGGAAAATTCTTGTATAGTTTTGCCAATGTAGAACTGTGAGAGGGCTGGGCTGTCAGGGGCATAAGAGATCTAACTGATCCCAGTGACAGGGATCAGTAGATCTCTTATGTCCCTACTGACAGAGAGGGGAACCGCCGTGTTAACCTCAGCAGTTATCCGTTCTTTCCCTCTGGCAGCTCATCGCAGCTTGCCGGTGGACATCGGGTCCGCCCGAGCCGCGGGCACACTCCTCCGGAGTGCGGGAGACACGAGCACGCAACGCAAATCGACATCTGTTTAAGGAGATTTGCGGAATAGAGCCGCGCTGTTGCCGTAAATAGGCAGCGCACAGTCGGGAAGTGGTTAAAGGTAACCATCCTCACCTGTGATCTGTTTGCTTGTAGTTAGTGTGTGTGTATAAAAGGTCAATGAGTTTCTGGACTCCTGACAGAAACGTGCATCTTTCATCCTGCTGGATTCTGAGTCATGGGGATAGCAAAATAATTGTTAAAGGATCTGCGGGAAAAGGTAGTTGAACTGTATAAAACAGGAAAGGGATAGCAGTGTTCAAACTCTAATCAAGAAGTGGAAAATTAGGGGTTCTTTTGAAACCAAACCACAGTCAGGTAGACCAACTACAATTTCAGCCACAACTGCCAAGAAAATTGTTCGGGATGCAAAGAAAAACCCACAGATAACTTCAGTGAAAATACAGGACTCTATGAAAACATGTGGTGTGGCTGTTTCAAGATGGACAATATGGAGGCATTCGAAGAAAGATGGGCTGCATGGTCAAGTCGCCAGAAGAAAGCCATTACTACGCAAATGCCACAAAGTATCCCGATTACAATACGCCAAACAGCACAGAGACAAGCCTCAAACCTTCTGACACAAAGTCATTTAGAGTGATGAGACCAAAATTGAGCTTTTTGGCCACAACCATAAACCCTACATTTGGAGAGGAGTCAACAAGGCCTATGACAAAAGGTACACCATTCCTACTGTGAAACACGGAGGTGGATTGCTAATGTTTTGGGGATGTGTGAGCTACAAAGGCACAGCAAAATTGATGGCAAGTTGAATGCAGTATTTTATCAAAAAATACTGGAGGAACATTTGCATTAATCAGCCAGGAAGCTGCGCATGGGACGTACTTGGACATTCCAACATGACAATGATCCAAAACACAAGGCCAAGTCGACCTGTCATTGGCTACAGCAGAATAAACTGAAGGTTCTGGAGTGGCCATCTCAGTCTCCTGACCTCAATATCATTGAGTTACTCTGGGGAGATCTCAAACGTGCAGTTCATGCAAGGCAGCCCAAGAATTTCCAGGAACTGGAGTCTTTTTGCCAAGAGGAATGGGCAGCTTTACTATCTGACATCAAGTCCTGGAGAGTGCGGCGGGCACACGCTTGTGAACACTCGAACCGCCGTACAGCTAAGGCAATTTGCGCTGGAGAGCTGACCTGCCGCTGTCAAAAAGACGGCAGCTGGTGGCAAGTCGTTAATGTCCCTAGATTGCCTTGTGGGAGAGCAAATCCCATGAAACTTCCAGGATAGGTTTGGGAGGTTGGGAACTTAGGTTGTGCAAAGTTTCAGGGCAATTGATTGAGGTGTAGGCACTTTATGGTACGTTAAGCACTTTTCATATTACAGCGGTTGTCTACCCATCGATTTGATAGTGTCAAAGGAGAGTTAATATTCCCGGCATGCCGGAAATGCTAGCTGTCTCCTTAATTGTGCTCTCAACCAGACTAGCAAACCATCCAATGGGTGGTGTCGCAATGGATCACATGTGCAGCATCATGGCAGTTGCAGATTAAGCAGAGGCTAAGATGTCAGCTTCCTTAGCTGAAAACGATAGGAGAATATACAACCACAGATCACATTAAGGCTCCATGCACACTGGATGCTATCTGGGCTCTCTCGGCGTCGGTCAGGAGACGCTGCTTACAAAACGTTCTTTTGCAGCATTTTGTAAGCAACGCTTACCGATGTTTATCGTTGTCAGCGTTTTTGGGCGTTTCTTTTTTTTTTTCATTAGCTTCCATTGACTGCAAAAAACGCTGGACGCCAATAAACAGCCGTTTACCTGTGTTTAGGAGCGTTTATCGGCGTCTGGCGTTTTTTGTGGTCAAAAGAACGACTTTTGAACGCCAATTCAGGGCGATCAGATAACAGCCCAAAAACGCCACTGCTGATAAACGACAATTAACGTCCATGTGTGCATGGACACATAAGGTAAAATAAAGTGGCGTTTTTGGGCTGTATAAAAAAAATGACAAAACGACCAAAAACTGTCGTTTATCAGATACAGTGTGCATGGAGCCTAAACGTTTTAGGATTGTAAAATATTGCTTAATGTGAATAACTTTTGGTGCAATTTCCCAAATGATCTGAAATTTGCAGAATATGTTGGCATAGACAGAATCTTGTATTGTGCCAAGTTTGGGGGAAATTGGTTAACATCTAAGGTCTTTTTGGTACGTTAAGCAACATTAAGCACCCCAAAAATCAAGCTTAATGTCCCTAGTTTGCCTTGTGGGAAGGCGAATCCTACGAAACTTCCAGGATAGGTTTGGGAAGTTGAGAACTTAGGTTGTGCAAAGTTTCAGGGCAATCGGTTGAGGTTTAGCTACTTTATTACACATTGAGCAACATTAAGCAGTTTTCACATTAAACGTTTTAGGATTGTAAAATATTGCTTAACATGAATAACTTTTGGTGCGATTTCCCAAATGATCTGAAATTTTCAGAATATGTTGGCATAGTCTTTTTTTTTTTAAGTAATCTTTATTTATTTTTCAAAAGAAAGGAAATACAAAATGTCAAGTCTAACATTTTACCCCGCCCCACAGACATACAAGATATTGTACAATGACCAGAGCATATCATAAACAGGTTGTCAGGTCTATATATATTCCTTCCACATTGGTTGGTTAACCACATTTAAAATCTATCTCCCTGGATCCATGCATAATTATGCTGGAAATGTACGTAAGGTACCACTGGGTCGGGGGGGTCTCACTGACCACTCAAAAACTTGTGTCTGAGTGCCCGGCCCTGAGCTCCAGGTGAATAGCTATTTGTCCGGGAGGGGATGAAATAGGAAGGGAGAGGAAATGGGGTGGGGAATGAGGGGTTTGAAAAAAAGGGGGGGATAACCAGAACCAGGAAGAAAAAAAAAAGGGGGGTAAAACCTCAAACTACAGATTACAAACTACCAGTGTCGAATGAGTATTGCTTGCGGTATGGTCCGCTTTACAATCATACAAGAACTATGCCTCACCGTTCCTCTAGCCGTTTATTGAAACACCTATACCAATGATTCGTATGGCAAAGAAATTTACGCGCTGGTCTGGGAGACCCCCGGTGTCCTCGTTGCTAAGGAAGATTTGTAATGGAGCCATGTGGCCCAGATCCCATGAAACCTCTGATATCGATCTCTGCACTTCGCCACCCACTCCTCCAAAGCCATGATAGAATCAACTAGGCGAATCCAATCCGTCCATGTGGGGACTCAAATTGATTTCCAGTAAATTGGTATCAGACGCCGTGCCGCATTTAAAAGATGCGGCAAGACTGACTTGCGGTAGTGGCCAAGAGGAATGGGTGGGACATGCAAAAGAAACATCATCGGTGAGTCTTCAATTTCAATATCTAGTATCTGTTTTATCTGGGCCTTAACGTTGAGCCAGAAGGGTCGCAGCACGGGGCACTCCCACCAAACATGCAGGTAAGTACCATGGTGTCCACAGCCCCTCCAACAAGCGCCAGGGGTCGCAGGATACATTCTCTTTAAAGTTACCGGGACTCTATACCACCGGGACAGCACTTTAAAGCTATTTTCTTGCATCTTTGTGTCCACCGTACACTTATGGGTGAGAAGGTGTATTTGGTCTAGCTGAGCTGCAGTGAACTTGTGCTGCAGGTCCCTCTCCCACTCACGTATGAAAGCGGGTTTCCCTTCTGATTCCGTGGCCTGTAACATCGCATAAAGGACCGAAATAGAGTGAGGGATGGGACCATCAGATTTGCACAGTTTCTCGAATGGAGTTAAAGAGGATGGGGGCCTAATTGCATAAGGGAGGTTATATATAAAGTGGTGCAATTGCCTAAAACGCCAGTCATCCATCAAAAACCTACCAAAATAAGTTCTGAGTCATTCCAGGGATACTTGTCCCTGCTCTTGGACAAATCTCCCGCATCGCATCTCTCCATCCCTTGTCCAGGTGCGGAAAAAAGAAAGGCACTCCCCGGGAATAATCCAGGGGAACCCACCTAGGGGTGAAAGCGGGGATCCAGGCGGAGAGAACCCACTTCGAGTGTTCATGTGTCCCATTGCTCCAACACCCGGACCGTGACAGGGGATGCGAAGTTAGAGAGGCCTCTATGGGCCCGTGGGAGCCATGGGGCGTGGGCCAGATTGCGGCCCGCTAGGAATTTATCAAGAGGGACCCACAGTTTGGTGGCTGTCTGGTGATTCCAGTCTAGGATTCTCTGCAGGGTAACTGCCTCATAATATCTCTTAATGGAAGGAACTCCCAACCCCCTCGCTCTTTAGAGCGTTGCAAAATGCGGAGGGCTAGGCGGGAGCTTTGTCCCTGCCAGATACATTTTGTAAACATGCTATTGAGGGTTGAGAAAAAGGATCTAGGTAGGGCAATTGGCACCATTTGCAGGATAAATAGTATTCTGGGTAGAACATTCATTTTCAGTATGCTGACTCGACCCACCCACGAGAAAGAGGTACGGTCCCATCTCTTCAGATCAGCTTGAAGCGATGAGATCAGCGAGATATAATTACATGAGTATAACTGTGAATAAAGCGCAGGGAGGTGGGTTCCCAGATATTTTATTGAGGGGCCACACCATTCAAAAGGGAAGGACATCTGCAGTTGGGTGCGTAGCGCAGAAGGGACCTTTAGGGGCAGTATTTCAGACTTGCTGTAATTGATCTTAAAGTTAGATATGGATCGAAATCTTTTCAACTCCGCCATTATATTGGGCAGCGAGGTTAGCGGATCCACCACATAGAACATAACATCGTCTGCATACGCTGAGAGCTTATGCTCTATCGTACCTACTCGCAGCCCCTTAATGTCGGGGTTAAGGCGTACCCTGTTAAGAAAGGGTTCTAGAGCCAGGGCGAAGAGGAGCGGAGACAGGGGACAACCCTGTCTCATTCCGTTCTTAATAGCAAAAGGTTCAGAGAGAACTCCATTTGTCCGAACCCGAGCTTCTGGCATGTTATAGAGGGATTTTATCCAGCTTAACATCTTCTGACCCAGCCCCAGTCTAGTCAATACCGCTTGTAGATATGTCCAGTCTACCCTGTCAAACGCCTTTTCGGCGTCTGTTGAAAGCAGTAGACAGGGGAGACTGGACTGTCCTAGTTCAGCCCAGTGGATCAGCTGAATCGCCCTATTGGAATTATCTCTAGCCTCCCTGCCTTGAATGAAACCTGTCTGATCAGGGTGTATGACCGTCGGTAGGAGGGGCTTTAGTCTATTTGCCCAAATTTTTGCTAAAATCTTTATGTCGGTGTTCAATAGCAAAATTGGCATATAACTACTCGGTGCTGTCGGGTCTTTCCCTTCTTTCGGGATGACGGAGATTTGAGATATGAGCCAATAATGCCTCCTTGGACATCTTGGTGTCTGATGCAAGAGCATTGAAATACTGACACATATGTGGCGCCAGGAGAGGAAAGAATTTGCGGTAATAGGCGGTGGTGTAGCCGTCGGGGCCAGGGCTCTTACCAAGGGGTAGGTCTTTGATCACACTCTCCATCTCTAACAATGAGATGGGAGCCACTAGTTGTTCATTAATTTGCGTCTCAAATTTAGGGGCCTCAGCCTCGTCCAGGTAATGTAAAAGGCACGCCTCTTTTTGTTCCGAGGGCATACCCGGCAGAGTAGCTGGTAACTGATACAGCTGGGCGTAGTAATTTTTAAAAGTCTCAGCTATTTTGGAGGGGAGAACCTCGGGATCCCCTGAAGCCGAATGAAGCTGTTGGACATAGCCCGATGCTCTCTGCCTTCGTAAAGCTATGGCCAACAACCGCCCACATTTATTGCCATATTTATAGAACTTGTGGGATAGGTGACGTAATCTAGCCTTTACCCGGTTCTCCAGGCAAGCGGCCAGTTCCTCCCTAATCGAATCGAGCTCTGCTAGTAGGGGCGGGGACAATTGGCGTTTATGTCGGAGTTCCGCCTTGTGTAATCTTGTCAGAAGGGTCTGCAATTCCCCATCCCTCACTTTCTTTAATCTCGCACCTTGGGAGATGAGCTCCCCTCTAACCACCGCTTTATGGCCCTCCCAAATGGATGCCAGCCCTACTTCTCCTAGGATGTTCTCCCTAAAATAGCAGGTAATCGCATCTGTCACCTTCCCCAGCGCCACAGCGTCATCCAGCAGATTCTCGTTTAAGCGCCAGATCCACTCCCGGGTCTCCAAAGTAGAGGGAGCCAGGGAGATGGAGACCGGGGCATGGTCTGAGATCGATATCGATCCAATGGACGCGCCAGAGAGCGACACCACCAAGGTTTGATCTATGAGCAACATGTCTATTCGTGTGTACACCTGGTGCACCTTGGAATAGTAACTAAAGTCTTTCTCCTTAGGGTGGAGCACTCTCCAACAGTCCACCAGACGATGAGTCTGCAGTGATCTGCGGAAGTGTTTTAAAAACGCAAATGAATGCACGGTGCGACCCGAGGAGGTGTCTAGATGAGGGTTGGGACATACATTAAAATCCCCACCGATCACCAACTGTCCCTCCCGAAATGTAGATAGGGAGTCTAGGACCTTATCTAGAAAGGTCAGCTGGCCCGTGTTTGGGGCGTAGAGGGACACAAGGGTGAGCCTGCGCCAAAACAGGGTACCTTTCAAAAACACAAACCTACCTCCCGGATCAGCCTGATGGGTTATCGGGACAAACAGGCAATGTTTATGGATCGCTATCGCCACTCCACCGGACTTCGCCCGAGGGGAGTTGCCTAAATACCACTGATTGTACAAGTGTGTAGGGAGGCGAGGGGTCGAGTCAGCCTGAAAATGTGTTTCCTGTAGCAATAAAATATGTGCCCCCAATCTCTTTGTCTCAAGCCACAACTTACTTCATTTGGACAGCGAGTTCAGGCCTCGGACGTTATAGGAGACAGCTTTCATCAAAGCCATTGCAGAACATGGTGCAGGTATCCACCCGGGTGGCAATGTTGGCTAGAGGGACCCACGGCACGGCAATTTCTGAACCTGGCAGACACTGGTAAAACAAACAAACATCAGACAAAAGCCATGAACATAAACACAACATTAACAGTAACAAAAAGTATACATAAGTGTGGCCCCCACTAGGGTGGCCTTTGACTATAGTCAGGCACATGAGGGCCCCCTCCCAGCCAGCCGGCCAGAAAAGGTGAGGACGGTCCCCATGTGACCGACAACCCCTACTGGGGAATCGAGCTCCAGAGAGTCCTTCTACTGGGGGAAAATGGAGAAACATCTGGCGAGAGTCCCTAACGGGAGCCCGCTCCTGTGAACGGGCCCGTCTGGGACACAGAGGGGCATATATGAAATAGCAGCAGCTAGTGCAGACATATCTAGTTAGTTAGCAATCAACACACGGTCAAACATGAGATAAGGGAAAACCAGTTTTCACAACCGTAACAGGGCATCTCAAGTTGCCGAGGGGGGAGATGACCCTTGTTCCCTGTGGCAAGCTGGGCTTTTGCGGGGTCTGTTCCATCGTCTGCGGTGGGCTGGTTGCCACGGTTCCGCGTGTGGGAGAACAGGCGGCAGAACAGGTGGTCCCTGGGGAGTACGCCAATCCGGTATGTCCAAAGGGGGCAATCCCAGGCGGGCCAGAAAGTGGGGTAGGTCCGATTTGTCACAGAGGGTGACCTGCCGGCCATCTTTTGTAGCTGTCAAACTGAAGGGGAAGCCCCAGCGATAGACCACATGAGATTACTGCAATTCGTCCAGGAGGGGCTTCAAAGCTTTTCTCTGCATTAGGATGCGTCTGGAACTCTGGATAGGTCCGGGAACAGGGACAGCTTAGCTCCATCAAAGTCCACAAAGCGAACCCCTCGCACGTGGAACATAATACGTTCTTTCAGGGAGTATTTGTGTAGCTTGCAGATTACGTCACTGGGTTTATCTGGGTCGTCTGAAGGGGGTCTCAGCACTCTATGCGCCCGGTCAATTTCAATGTGACTAGCTGCTTTTCTTCCCAGAATCTGTTTAAACAGACCCTGTAAGGTTGGAACTATGTCTTTAGAGGCCGTTGCCTCAGGTAGGCCTCTTATACGAATATTAACCCTGCGGCTGTGGTTCTCCATGTTATCCAATTGATCTAATAGGGATTCAATCCTTTGATCCTGTTGGTTACAGCGGGTTTGCAAAGTTTGTATAGCAGGAATCAGGTCATCCATGTTAGCTTCCAGCACCTCTACCCTCCCTCCAATGTGGGCCGCGTCGGCCTGCAAAGCCTCAATATCTTGCCTCAGGACCCGTTCCATGCGGGTCATAAAGTTCTCCAAGTCGGCCTTAGTGGGCAGTGCCATTATGTGTGAGCGTAAGCCTTCATCTCCTAGGGCCTCCATGAGGTCCGTGTGTTCCACCTGCATCGTTTCAGGCCTGGGGAGTGCAGTAGTCTGAGGTGCGGGGGCATGCGGCCTAGCGGTGGCTTCTATTGCAGGCCTCATATTAGGCCCGGTTCCCCTTGCTCGAGTCCCGCCTGGGACTGGGACGTCCGGAGTGCTGTCCGGTGAGGAGGAGGAGAGGCCCCGTGATGCTGGGGATGGGATCCAGGGGGATGGAATGGGGAATGCCGCCCGAGTATCAGGTGCGGACTCACCCGTCGCCATCTTGGAACGCGCCACACATGTCCCTCGGTCTCCCGTGAAGTACACGTCCAGGGAGCTGGATCACAGTCTGGGGGTCCTCTGCGGCTGCGGGGATGGTCTCCGCTTTGTAGGCATCCTCTTTGGCGGTGTTGGAGCCTGCAGGAGCTGCTGCGGTCCTGGTGTTAGGAGCGGGTCAGACGGAGCTCAGCTCACACACGTCTGCTCGCTTCCATGCCTCGGCCACGCCCCCCAAGATTTAGTCTTTAAGTGGTTAAACTGAACAATCTTCTATACACGGGAGTTCATTCAGAGTGCATTCCTTTGAAGTAATTAACATTGTATCTCTTCTAGCGTCTTTATCAATGGTGACTTTAGAACTTGGCTCTCTGCCCAGACTTGGCAGTCTCCCCAGAGACTCAGATCGCTCCGACTTAGAAAAGACTTCAGGCGACTTGCATTGACTTTTATTACAGTCAAGTCGCGCTGAGTCGCCCCACAAGTCGGACTCCATTAACTGCACTAAAAATCGCGGTAATGGAGATCGCAGGGGGGTGGATCGAGATCGCGATTTTAATACGATTAATCGTGCAGCTCTAACAGACATTTTAGAAAAGTATTTCAAGCCTTTTACATGTGTATTTAAAGTGGATGTTAACCTGATTCATAAAATTTGTGCTGGGCACATATAGCTATAGTGTTTTCTTATCTCTCTCCAAAGCACTGAGTCCCGTGTGTTTCTTTTGTTCTGTAGCTCTGTTATCAGCCTGATAACTTCGGACAAGGTCTCCCGAGATGGGAGATAAAAGCAGCCTGAAGTTTGTGTCGTAGGAGGTTGCTATAAATAGATTAGCAGAAAGTTTGACTTGTCACAGCAGAGCTCTGCACATTAGTTATTTCCATTGCCAATGTGGACTGGGGGTGTGTGTCTTTCCTCCAATCAGCTGTATGCCAATAATCCACTCCTACTGCTGAACAGGAAGAGAAAATATGTAACACAATGTGCACTTTTTAAAGGATATATAAAGTGGAAGACAGCAGATATGCATGTAAAACTTATGTAGGGAGATTTGGTTCATCCCTGTGTATCATCTGAGGTTGTTCACTTCACTGGGAATATGTGAGGGTGTACATCCACTTTAAGCTTCAGGTGTTTATGTTTGAGCCAATGGGAAGCACTAAGGAGAGAAGACAAGTTCTACAGGCTAAAGCAGTGGTTCTCAACCCTGTCCTCAAGTACCCCCAACAGGCCATGTTTGCAGGTTTTCCTTTATCTTGCACAGGTGTTTTAAATCAGAGTCAATGGCTTGGTACAGCTATTTTATCTATCTACCAAAAACATGGCCTGTTGAGGACAGGGTTAAGATCCACTGGGCTAAAGGACAACCTGAATATGCTTGATTTGAACATCACTGATGTTCCTATTGAAGTCTATGGAGTCAAAAACACCTTACTTTATAAAAAAAAAAAAAAAATTGCCTATAATTCAACATTAAGCACTTACTATATTCTTATTTCCAACAACTAAGCAAACAGAATTGTTTAAATATTATTTTTTTTCTTTTTATTCCTGGCAGATCGTCAGTACCTTAAGGACAAAGAGTCTGTGGAAAAGCTTCAAGAGTCTTTCCTACACGTTTTGGAAAAGCTCTGCAAGCAACATCACCCCAACAACCCTCAACAATTTGCCCGGCTTTTAGGGCGCCTCACTGAACTACGAACATTTAGCCATCACCATACTGACATGGTAATGTCATGGAGAGTCAGTGACCACAAATTTACACCCCTCCTATGTGAAATCTGGGATGTCCAATAACAAAAAGATGAGTTATTGAAAAAAAAACTGCTAATTTTGAACTCTTACTTCATATATATATATATTTTTGTAATAGACATGATTACTATTTTAATGCTATATAAATGTTATGTTAAAAAAAAAAAAAATTAACGTCCATTGTATGTATGTATATATAATGTAAATGTATTTTCAGAACCAGTTTTGAAATTTTATGGAAATAAAAGCAGATCAGGATTATTATCTTAACGGCCAGTTATGTTAGGCCCTGGGCTATTTTTTTTCTTTATGAAATAAAGTTTCTAGTGACATACTGTACATGAGATGATTTATAATGTTCTCGTATTGAATTTTGAGTTTTGATTTTATGTAGGGATGCTTGGTATGCTGCAGCCTGAGGTCATGATAACCATTTTTTTAAGGTCGAAGTATCTTACATGCCCCCCCCCCCTTAATTCCTCTATCCCACCACCACCACAACTACATCCTGATTTTCCTTGTGTGTTTTTTAGCATTTTTCTTTTATGAACAGCATTCAAAAATGCTATAGTTTTAATTTTAGCGGAATAAAATACAGAGATATATAGCAGGTTGCACTTATTGCGTAGTAGTTTTTTTTTTTTTTATCACATATACACAGTAAATCTATAACTACTTGCTTGCTCACTGGGTCATCATTTTTCACCTAGAATCAGGGTGGTAGAGCCCTGGCCTCATAGCTTAGTGTAAATGATTGTATCGAATAATAGCGTGGCAGCTCTCTATTGCCCTATGTAGCACCACTGGGGTTCCTGGGGGGGTTAAGTTGTATGGAGAGAAAGGATGAAAGCATAAAGCCACAGGGATTGGTCAAGATATGAATTTAATTGTTCACAATAAAAAGAATCTATCAAAATTGGTCAGCCAACACATTTTGGGGATCATGCACAATCTTCTTTCGTTAGGGTTTAGGTTTATTGTGCAAAATCAATCTGGACTGTTGATTAATCCACGATTTTATTTGTCAATAATATTAGTTTGAACCTCAGTCTGTAGAGTTGTAGAGCAGCCTTATTCTCTCCATATAATTTTTCACCCGAATAGGAGCAATGGTTTATGCTGAATTACAAATTGTAAAGCCAATGCAGCTTAGGGCCATGTGTATTTGAATTCATAAAAGTAAACCTACTTCTCCATCAGAGAATGTATTTTAATGTACATATCCTTACCCAACATAAGTAGGAGAGCAGAGATTGTAGCTGTGAAATTAACCTATAGTCAAAGTACCATCCCAGCCAGGGGCCGATCAAGGGGGGACAACGGGGCAATTGTTCCCGGAGAAAATATTACAGATCTGGGTCCTGACTCCCTAGGCAGCTGCTTGGTTGGGCCGGTGCCACTCTCCTGGCCTCTCCACGGCTGTCTGGCCTCCTACTCAGTTCAGGGCCAGCCCATCAGAGCCAGGGGGCAGGATATTAGGTGGCAGCTGACTGTGAAGGGGGAGGAGCTGAAGGAGACCCCTTCGGCCTCATGTTGGGAAAGGTGTCTCTGTAGCTGCGGACACCAGGGCTTGGACCGGTGACAAAGTAAGTGCCACTTTACCAGGCTGCCTGTTTGCCAAAAAATACAATTTTTGTACGGGATTCATGATAAAAGCATGCTTTGGTTTGGTCTCTGCCTCTCTTTTACAAAATGTGAGTGAGGTGTTCTGCATTTAAAGTGTATATATTATTTTTTTTAACACTGCACTGCATTTACCTAGCCAGTACTAAATATACCATAATTACAAACACACACAAAAATATATATATATATAAAAATATACAAGGCCGATGATAAGGGGGTACCACCGGTCCTTTCTGTAGGGGGCCCGAGTCCCATTAATTTGACATGGGGGCCCGGCAGCTTTAAGTTATATTAAGTGTGCAGGCAGTATATATATGCTTCCCGTGGCTCCCAGGTGATTGATTGCAGATGTATTACATTTCCCCGGGCCCCATTGGTTTATCATAGGGGCCCAGGAAGTTGTAGCAGAGAGGGAACTTTTTTTATTATTTATTTTGTCCCTCCCGAGACGAGACAGACTAGACTCTGAATTCGCCCCTGCTCCCAGCTATCTTCATAATTGTTCTACGTTAAACGGACAAAAGGAAAAACAGGTGTGGAATAGTGCTCTGAGCTGGCTCTAGCAGCCAGTCTTGTGACCCGTGCCTAGGCATTGATTGACAGTTAGTATTAGACTTCAGACTCTAATTAAATGTCAGCTGTCCAAGGCCTTTCAATGGTACAATGTGTCTGAACACTGATTTTACTGGGAAAGGTAAGGATTTCTTTACTTTTTGAACATAGCTAGTCAGAGTTATCTGTGTAAGGATCCACATTAATTTATTTTTAAAATGTGTAGTGTAATTTAACATTTAATACTTTTCACTAATTATTGTAAATGAAGTAAGTTTGGAAATGCTTAATTACAGTGAATTAAAAATAATAGTATCTCATCTCTGATTTTAATTGACACGTGTTTTCATTTTATAATAAATAAGTACAGTTATATTTTATTTAGTCCTATTTGGATGCTCAAAGTTGCCAACTATTAGATCTCTAAAATCTCATTTTGTAAACAGAGAGTGAGACATATAATGTATCTAATGTATACAATATATTTAATGTATCTAGTTTGTGTTTCTTTTCTTTGTAAAGTGTACAGTACAACTATAGAATATACACCCTGTTGCCACTTTATTGGGTACAATTTCTGATTTGTTCGCTCCAGAACTCTCAAGCATCGCAAAAGTTCGGACCCAAACCACGAACCCTATTAAAGTCTACGGGACACGAAAAGTGCCCATTTTGAAGGCTTATATGCAAGTTGTTGCCCATAAAAAGGGTATGGGGGCCCGGGTACTGCCCTGGGGGACCAATGCAAACATTTTTTTTCAAAAAGGATCATTTTTGGAGCAGTGATTTTAATGATGCTTAACCACTTCAACACCATGCACTTAGAACACTTCCCTACCAGACCAATTTTCAGCTTTCAGTGCTGTTGCGATTTGAATGAGAATTGCGCGGTCGTGCGACGCTGTAACCAGACAAAGTTTTTATCATTTTGTTCCGACAAATAGAGCTTTCTTTTGGTGGTATTTGATCACGCCTGCGGTTTTTATTTTTTGCGCTATAGAAAAAAAAAGACCGAAAATTTTGAAAAAAAAACATTTTTCTTTGTTTCTGTCACAAAAGTTTGTATAAAGTACATTTTCTCCTTCACTGACGGGCACTGATGAGGCTACACTGATGGGCGCTGATGAGGCTACACTGACGAGCACTGATGAGGCAGTACAGATTGGCACTGATGAGGTGGCACTGATAAGGTTGCACTGATGATGGGGCACATATACAGCACTGATGAGCGGCACTGACAAGCAACACTGACGGGCACTGATACGTGGCACTGATATGTGGCACTGATGGACACTCATAGGCTGCACTGATAAGTGGCACTGGGCACTGATGGGCACTGATAGGTGGCACTTTTAGGTGGCACAGGTGGGCACTGATAGGTGACACGGGTGGGCACTGATAGTTGTCACAGGTGGGCACAGGTGGGCACTTATGGGTGGCAGTGGTGGGCACAGGTGCAACAAGCACTGTTAGGGATGGCACTGGCAGGCATCATGCATGGGCACAGTGCCATCCCTACAGTGCACAATAATGCCCTTACCTGGTGGTCTAGTGGGGGCTCCCTGGTGGTCCTGGGCGGCCTCTGATTTCATTCCCTGGTGGTCCTGGGCGGCCTGTGTGTGATGTCCGGCGGGGGGGGGGCTCCCTGGTGGCCCTGATCCGGCTCCCTGGTGGTCCAGTGGGGTGATCCTGAGGGTGGCTGCGCTGATAAATGTTCAGCGCAGCCCCCCCCTGTCAGGAGAGCAGCCGATCGGCTCTCCACTGCTCAGGTCAGCCTGACCCACGGCACCACCGATCGCCGCGATGCACGCCCCCAGGGGCGCGCAATCGCGGATTATCCTGAGGACATCAATAGACGTCCAGTCAGGATAATGAACCCCCCGCCCGGACGTCATTTGTCAATGCGCTGGGCGGGAAGTGGTTAAAGTCAAACAATAAAAATGAAAAATGTCTCTAAATATAGTGCCTGGGGGTCCCCTTAGTCTGCGTGTAAAGTGGTGCATCTGTACTGCGTATAGTACCTGCTGCACCAAAACTGACATTTATAAAGAAATAAAATTACATTTAAAAAAAAAGTAGAAATGTAGGCAAAATTTTTTTTCATTTTGAACAGAGTTAGGGAGGGTTATAACCCCTGTCAGATGTTTTCTTTTACGTTCCCTTTCAATGATAACGGTAAACAGGACAAACAGAGAGGGTGAATTTCCTTAACAGGGGCACAGACAGCTATAAAAACCTGACAGGTGCTCTAATCCCTCTCCACTCTAAAACAAAAAAAAAAAAAAAGTTTTGCCTTAAGTTACATTATAATTAATTTTCCCTGCAAGCTTTCTTTATTTACTAAACAACTGCTTGGGGACACAATTTAGTGCACTCAGAACAAGATTAGAGATATTTTGGATATATGCTGGTGCCTCTTTGGCAGACTTTGGATGAAAATAACAAAGTTTTGCACCACAGTGAGCAAGCCTTGTGTGAAGAAGCCAAATTATAGTACACTCAGGCCAAAATTTACAATTTTCTTTTAGATAAAGTCTGGTGTCTCTTTCTCAGACTTTGGATAGAACTAACAGGTGCGGAAAAATTGGTCTTTGGGTGTTGGTGCCTTCACACCGTAACTCTATAGAGGTACTTTTGATGAAATCAAGAATTGCCCTTGCTGTAAAAAAATTAAATGTGATGCCCCTGTCACACAGTTGCGGAAAAACTAGTCTTTGGGTGTTGGTGGTGCCTTCACCCCCTAACCTTCTAGAGGTACTCTTGATGAAATCAAGAATTGGCCTTGCTGTAAAATATTTAAATTTGATGCCCCTGTCACACAGTTGTGGAAAAATTGGTCTTTGGGTATTGGTGGTGACTTCACCCTGTAACCATCTAGAGGTACTCTTGATGAAAGCAAGAATTGGCCTTGCTGTAAAAAATTTAAATTTGATGCCCATGTCACACAGTTGTGGAAAAATTGGTCTTTGGGTGTTGGTAGTTCCTTCACCCCGTAACCTTCTAGAGGCAGAAAAAGCCACTATGGCAGCTGCGATGGACTGCGCACTAGTGTCAGATTGGGTCATAGAGGGTGAGGATGGTTTAATAAGCCAGTCCACCACCTTCTCTGCATGCTGTGGCTGGATAGCACAGGCAACACCATTAAACAGAGACAAATGTTCCCTGCCTGAGGACCAGGCCCAGACTGACCATAGGGCACACCGGGCCGAGGCCGCCGGGCCTGACTTGCCGCCGGGCCGGGGCCTGACTCGCCACACTTTTAATCCGCTGCTGCCCTCTCCGCGGCCGACTCCCCGGAGAGAGCTGCAGGCATGTCTTTCTGGCTGGGTCCCCACCACCCACTCTGAAGGCAGCTGGGCTGGGCTGCTCTGTGGGACGGTGCCGCTCATCCGGCCTCACCATGGCCAGTTCAGCGGCCGTCCGGCGGAGTCAGCCGACTATTCAGTTCATGAATGAAGGGGGTCAGGTGACAATGAACCGACCACCTGTGCGAACACTTGCCTTATCGCCCCAGCCCAGTCAAAAATGCCTGCGCCTATTTTTTGTCCCAGTCCGGGCCTGCTGAGGACGGACCATGTCCACCTTTGCTGGCCCTCCCATAGTGGCATGGGAAAGTCTGCCTATCCTTGTTGGCCTCCCAGACATGATGGGGGTGGGGGGGATATGGGCTTATTACCCAAATTTAATAGAAACTGGGAAATGTGTGATTGGATGAACTTTATTGAATGAAAAGTGGTGTTTGGTGCACTTTAAACGAAGGACCTACAGTGACACTACACTATACTGACACAATACTCACACTACACTATACCAGTGCTGTGTCTTGGCCTAGGCCGACAAGGCCCAGGCCTAGGGCGGCACTTTTCGGGGGGGGGGGGGCAGCGCTCCCCCCCGCACAGAAAAAGTCCTCTCTCCCTCCACCCGCACACAGAGCCAGGGCCGACACTACCGCAAGCTCCTTTGTCGATCCAGCCACTGTCATGCACCCTCCTGTGTCTATCCACCCGCTCTCCCTCCTCTCCCCAGGCCACTTGGTTCGTTCCACATCTCGGCTTGGGCGGGGGGGCGGGACGATTCACTGAGAGGCTCAGCTCAGGGGACGGGGAAGTGCGCTGAAGGGCTCTGCTCAGCTCAGGGGGCGGGGTGGTCTGCGGAAAGGGCTCGGCTCTGCTCGGCCAGGGGGCGGGACATTCTGCTGAAGGGTACTGCTTAGCTTGGTTTGGCTCGGCTTGGGGGGCGGGCGGTCCGCTGACCCGATGTACGTAATGGCACCTTTCTTCCCACTAATGTAAAACATACTGCAAGGAGTGGGAGCGGAAGGAGAAGAGGATCCATTCCTGCTCTCAGTGCCCTGGACTGCACCAGAAACTGTAGGTCAGTGCATGACAGCTCCATGCCACAGACTGCCCTGCTATCTGCTGAAAATAATCTGAAGGGGACACTGACAGGAGGGGGGGGCTCTGGTGACCAGACACCCCCCTACATCAGAGTTTCCCTTTACACCACAGTCCACATAGTTCCCCTTTAAATTAGAGTCCGCAGAGTTCCCCCTTGCCATGCCCTTACATTGTGAACTCTGATGCCACAGACTGTGATGTAAAGGGGAACTCTGCAGATCGTAATGTAATGGGGAATGCTGCAGACTCTAATGTAAGGGGGCTCTGCTGATCAGAGGCCACCTTACATCAGAGTTCCCCTTTACACCAGCCAGCCTGCCTATACAATACCCTAGCCTTTCTGTATACTACACTAGCCTATCTATATACCTGCAGACCATGACTGAGGAAGCAAGCCTGTGTTGCCAATATTTGTCTTCAGGCTGGGTCCAGAGGCACAGTTACAGACCTGCGGACCACGGCTGAAGAAATAGGTGGAGAAGCGCCTCAAAAATCTCCACCTCCCCCACCTCCACTGTATACATGGGCAGGGTAAAAAGGGGTGGAGTCAAGGGCGGAGCCAATAAGGGAGCGGCAAAATGAGGTTTTCACCTAGGGTGTCAAAAACCCTTGCACCAGCCCTGCACAGAGCCACCATCTCAGGCTGAATCCCGGAGCCCAGTGCCACAACAAGTTCCGGCACTGAGCTCCAGTAACTGGTCTGACAGGGGCGTGCTAGCATGGGAATACGTGACATCTTCTGCCCTCCTCCCACGGCATCCCTCCTCCCATGGCGTCCCTCTGGCCCCTCCTCCCATGGCGTCCCTCTGTCCCCTCATCCCATGGGTCCCTCTGTCCCCTCATCCCATGGCGTCCCTCTGTCCCCTCCTTCCACAGCGTTCCTCTGCCCCCTCCTCTCATGGTGTCCCTCTGTCCCCTCATCCCATGGCGTCCCTCTGTCCCCTCATCCCGCGGCATCCCTCTGTCCCCTCCTCCCATGGCCTCCCTCTGTCCCCTCCTTCCACAGCGTCCCTCTGTCCCCTCCTTTCATGGCGTCCCTCTGTCCTCCTTCCACGAAGATGACAGGGCGGATCTTAAACAGGAAGGGGTGTGGCCTTGTTAGGAAGGGGTGGGGCATATTAAAATTAGGAGATGCACGGGTTTACTCAGGCCTAGGGCAGCACAAAACCTAAATACACCACTGCACTATACTCACACACTATACTCACACACTATGCTCACACTACATTATACTG
>BLSH010056899.1:576479-593726 GCA_018402905.1 Glandirana rugosa
AAAACACGACGGGATCCGGACTCATTTGGGCACGTAGAGGATTAAAATTATACGGGGTGGGGAAGGATTGTTCCGGTGTGGGGAAGGACAAATTCTAGGCGGGACAGTAGAAGTTCCACGGCGTCCCTCTGTCCCCTCCTTCCACGGCGTCCCTCTGTCCCCTCCTCCCATGGCGTCCCTCTGTCCATTCCTACCATGGCATCCCTCTGTCCTCTCCTCTCATGGAATCCCTCTGTCCCCTCCTCCAATGGCGTCCCTCTGTCCCCTCCTCCCAAGGCGTCCCTCTGTCCCCTCCTTCCACAGCGTCCCTCTGTCCCCTCCTTTCATGGCGTCCCTCTGTCCTCCTTCCACGAAGATGACAGGGCGGATCTTAAACAGGAAGGGGTGTGGCCTTGTTAGGAAGGGGTGGGGCATATTAAAATTAGGAGATGCACGGGTTTACTCAGGCCTAGGGCAGCACAAAACCTAAATACACCACTGCACTATACTCACACACTATACTCACACACTATGCTCACACTACATTATACTGACACACTAGACTCAGAGTCACAATAAGTGAACACACTAACTCGCTAGTAGCAAACTGAGCCTTGCTCTATCTCCACTCCAACAACACACTGCAAAAGCTTCCTGTGGGAAGGAACCTTTTGTAGTGTGGGGTGGGACTATGAGCACTGAGCCATGATTGAACAAAGTCATCATCACTTTGTCCAATCAGTTCTCTGTGCCTTAAGTGGCAAAGCCTTGCACCTGACCAGCGGTCAGATGCAAGGCTTCATCCAGTTTGTGCCCCGGATGGCACTCTGCAGTGCACAGTGCATTGTGGGGCGCTTGGTGGGGAACATCCCATGGAACGCCCCATGAGTAGGGGAGTTAGGAGATGTTTGGGCCGAACTTTTGCTCGGCCCGAACCGCTCGCTCAACACTAATATCGAGATGTTGTGACATTATGCGAGGCACCACAATGGACGGGCGATACTTGTCGCCTCGCCTGCGATCATTTTGAGGCGACCCGGGCCTCTCTTCTCTTTTATACACAGTTGTGACGTGACGCTACTCAGGGGCGGCTCTAGGCATTGTGAAGCCTTAGGCAAAACATGAGGCCCCACTCACCTGTCCGTCAGCTATGCAGCATGCCTTCCCAGTTAAGATCCTTGGTAGGCCTTTCCAGCTTGAGTTCCTTTTTCGGTGGATGGGAGGGGGGACGTGCATGGACGCGCCTGGCTAGTGGCGCTCCAGAAGTCTTAGGTTACGTGAGAGATGAGTGGTACAGGGCTCATAAAGCTGCCTGCGCACAGCAGCGTTAAGGTGTCCTGTCACCTCTAAAATAAAATAAAGTCACGTTGCAGATCAGCTCTTCGGTCATCGTGAGGTCTGCTTAAATAAGAAAGGGCTCCTAAAGTGGTTGTCAACCTATGACAACCACTTTAACCTACAGGTAAGCCTAGAATAAGGCTTACCTGTAGGTGCACTGCATATTTCCCAAGCCTGCATGGTTCAGGAGATATGCAGTGTTTTGCATGTGCCGACGTCATGTCGGCACATGCGCAGTGAAGAAACGGCCGCCGTGCCGTTCCTTTACTGACCCTGTGCAGTGACTGGCGGCTCCCGCGTGCATGCGCGGGAGTGACGTCACGCGACTCCGGGCAGTCACAGCACCTGAGTCGCACCCCGGGAAGGAAGAGGGGCAGAAGATGGACGCGGCCTGGAGCGGGGCATCGCTGGATACCGCAGGCTTCGTTTGCAGGTAAGTGGCACATAATGGGCTACTATGCAATGCATAGTAGCCCATTATGCTTCTACTTTACAGGGCTATATTAAGGAAGTAAACCCAATCTGGGTTTATTTCCTCTTTAACACTGCCTGAGCACAGCAGCGTTAAGGTCCCCTGCCCCTCAAAACTGGGGTAATGTGTAAATTAGGTGGCTGCGAGGCCCCTGTGAGTGTGAGGCCTTAGGCGACTGCCTAATTTGCCTAATTAAAGAGCCGCCTCTGGTGAGGGTACAGGATGGGTAAAGGTTCATCCAGACCTGAAGCACACAGTGAAAATGAGTAGGGATTTCCCAAGTAAGAGCAGCCTCAGCTCAATTCATCCAAGCCACTCCTCCAACGTGTTTCGCCCCGACCTGAGGGCCTAATCATGGAGCTAGTGCTGACTACTACAGTGATTGTCATCTTCCCCAGTAGTCCTTCAGGTATGAGATATGCATACATACATTGTGCCAAGCTGAAATAAAGACCATACCCCAGCTTTATTTGAATTTTTAGATTGTCAACTTTGAAGCCCAAATCCAGTAAACATGAAAGTTCTTGGTAACTCGTGCTCCCCTCCTCCTCTCTCCCCACTAACCGGTCATCACAACACGCTGCAGGACCACCGCCGTCCAACCTTGGATAGTATGCTCCGGGTCCTCCCAGAGTAGCTCACATATATGGAGAAGATATGCAGTGGTTTTAAGGGCGATCCGCTCATATAAACTGTATGACAAAACGCGTCAGTTGGAAGCTTGGTTAGCGTCATTGCTCACTTCCGGTCCTGATTTGGAACGCAAGGAAGTTCCGGTTTTTCACTGAAGGACCCCATGTCTGACTTCTCTTAATCTCATGTAAGTTACTACATATTTTCCAGTTTATATGAGCGGATTGCCCTTAAAACCACTGCATATCTTCTCCATATATGTGAACTACTCTGGGAGGACCCGGAGCATACTATCCAAGGTTGGACGGCGGTGGTCCCGCAGCGTGTTGTGACGACCGGTGAGTGGGGAGACAGGAGGAGGGGAGCACGAGTTACCACGGATTCGCTCCACCCCTTCCCTTCCCGCACTGCACTCGGTTCAAAAACCACCCAGGGTCCTTGTAAGGACTCCTATACTAAGATCTGGACACCACTTATTTCTGGACTCGTTTTGGAAGAGCATTTTCTCACAGTGCTTCTGGCTTATGAACTGACCCCTAGTGGGGACAAGTTGTAATACCAGTTTGGACTTTATTAATTTACGTAATCTCTGTTTGCATGCACACACCAGGTTGTTTTAATGGTTATTGATATGTGATCACAATACTTTCTTAGCACTGCATGCACTTTGGAAGGTTTATCACCCATCATGTTAGTATACCACTTGTCTACTGCTTACTAATTTGTCTGATTTTATTCATTTTCTGACACTATTTATATAATATTTGATACTATTTATATATTATCTTATGTATGTATTAGCACCACTGAGGCAGCGCCTTTTATTCCCATAAACCCCATACATTTATATTCCTGGTTCCAGGGTTCTGGTTCCTATTGGGGGCAGCAGCCTCTTTCTTAAATATTCTTAACCTTTAGATATTGACTTATACATATATTATTTTTATTATATATATTTTTAATTTTCCCTGTTAGAACAGCGCCACACCACATACCCTCACTTCTTTTCATGAAAGTTCTTCCTTGCAGTGAGGCAGCACCTATACTGCCAGGGTTAACTGTTCATTTAGGTGCAGGGGACATGGAAAAGTATATTTACTTACCTGATCCTCTGCACTGCTACACCACTCCCCACAATGTCTTCTCATTAATGCTCCAGTGGTCTAAGGCAGTGTTCTCTAAACTGGGGCCATGAGGCCAGATGTGGCCCTCTGCTTGCCTTTATCTGGTCCTTGAGGCATTATTCCTGCCACTGACACCAACAATGGGGCATAGCACCTGGCATTGACACCTACAATGGGGCTCTATTCCTCCCACTTACACCAACTATTTCTCCCCCTAATACCAAAGGGCATTGTTTACTTCCACTGAGCACAGTCCAGCCCCACAAAAGTCTGAAGGACAGTAAATTGGCCCTTTCTCTAGAAAGTTTGGAGACCCCTGGTCTAAGGTCCTCATGTCGTCAAAACTGATGCAGGGTCCATTGACCTGATTGGACATGAGGATACCAAAGAACAGTCCACCACCTGAGCATGGGAAAGTGCTTCTTTTGGAGGAGTGGAGGATCAGCCACAGCCCCACTTCAAGTTTCCCGGAGTTGGGCTTTAAAGGCTAATCTAAACATACATTACACTCAGACAAAAATCAAATGCAGTCGTTTTTAAGTAGGTTTGCAATTGCTGAGTTGCATTCACATTAACTTGTATTGATAAGTGCAGCTTATATGAAAACAAATGCCAGTGTACATGAGACCGTACAGTTAGCAGAGTAGTCACTGTCAGTGAACTGGAATCTGTTGTCAAACTACATAGGGGGATATAAACATCAGTTAGGAAACTACTTTTATTCTGATTTTGGCCAACAACATCACCTGTGATCTCTGGCAGTCAATTTACATTACCACAGCTAAGGATGTGTCATTTAGCAATGGGAAAACATTGGTGGGCAGGGCCGCTATCAGGGGGGACAGCCAATACAGATGTAGGGGGCCCGGGCCCAAACCAGGGCCGCAGCGGCAGGGGACCCAATGAGACTCTCCTGGTACCTCCATCCTGACAAATCTGTGCTGAATTCTGGAGCCCAGTGCAAGCTCCGATACTGAGAATGGGTAACTGGCTGACCTGACGAGGAGCGCTAGCGTGGCCACACAGGACACCTTCCCCCCCATCTCCTGCAGGGTGCCCGGGCTTCCACATGCACCAATCGCCCCTCTGTGGCAGCCAACACCATCATCTTTCCCCGCTGACAACCTGCACACCACACCAAGCTCACTGAGGATCCTCCTCCCCCTCCTCAGCTCCGATGTCTCATCTACACAGACAAGAGGAGGAGAAAAATTGCACTGCAAGAACCGCACTGATGATCTGAGGTCTGTCACTGTATATAGTTTATGGATGGATATACAGAGGAGGGGGGTGTTAGAGGATTTGTGCTGGGGGGTGCTTTGGGAAGGAAGAGGACTTGTGCTGGTAGGTGAGGTGGGGGATTGCAAGTCCTCTCCCATCTCAGAGCACCCCCCCAGCACATATCTTACCACCCCCAAAATCAAAGAGATGCAGCCTGCCACAGAGGACCAATGGGCATTGGACATGTGAGAAGGTTCCCTGTCTGTCCTGATCCCAGAGGCCTCTCTGTCCTCATCTCAGTGGTTCCTCTCTTTCCTCATCCCAGGAGCCCCTCTCTGTCCTCATCTCAGTGGCTCCTCTCTTTCCTCACCCCAGGGTCCCCTCCCTGTCCTTATCCCATGGCCTCCTTCTCTGTCCCCATGCAACGGGCCCCTCTCTGTCTCCATACAAGGGCCCCTCTCTGTCCTTATACCAGGGGTCCCTCTCTGTTCTCATCACAGGGGTCCCTCTCTGTCCTCATCCCAGGGGTACCTCTCTGTCCTCACCCCAGGGGTACCTCTCTGTCCTCATCCCAGGGGCCCTTCTCTGTCCTCATCTCAGGGGTCCCTCTCTGTCCTCATCCCAAGGGCCTTGCTCTGTCAATCACAGACAGTTAGCCAATGAGGAGAGAGCAGGGGCAGGACCGAGCCACGCTCCATGTGTGAATGGACACACAGAGCAGCAGCTTGGGAGCAAGCTTGCTCAGGTGCCTCCATAGCAAGCTGCTTGCTATGAGGGCACTCAGCTGGAGGGAGGGGCCAGGAGCACCAGCAAGGGACCCGAGAAAAGGAGGATCAGGGCTGCTCTATGCAAAACCACTGCACAGAGCAGGTAAGTATAACATGTTTGTTATAAAACCAAAACAAATCTGCCTTTAATGTTACTTTAAAAATTTCCTTTAACAAAATACCGTCAAACCTTGGATTGTGAGCATAATTCGTTCTGGAAAAATGCTTGTAATCCAAAGCACTTGTATATCTAAGTGAATTTCCCCATGAGAAATAATAGGATTTTATTAAGAACTTACCGTAAAATCCTTTTCTCTGAGTTCATTGACAGATTGACCTCCGTGGTGTTGTCCGACTGAAAATGAACCGGGAGGCCGCGCAGCCTTGCCGACCTGTGGGAGAGACAGAGCCCGATTGCCCTCAGCTCCCGCACACTTATTGGAAGGCGCGATTCCTGCGTCTACCAACTGCCCAGAGCAAACAACCGCCCCGGACCCCTCCCCAGCCCGATAGTCACGACGGACGCCAGCCTATCGACCAATTCAGGGGAAGGCACAACTGTTCCAAGTCTATGCCGTGGCCCGGAGCCACCATGGCAATGACCCCCTGGTTTGATCATCCAAACTGATCAGCTGGTCCAGGGACAATGGAGACTTGTCCCGCTGTAGCAGGATCGCTCGTTGCAGGAGCCTAGTTTGGCTCTGACGTACGGTATCGCCTCGAAGGCCGAGACCATGAGTCCCAACAACCATAAGGAGGACCACTGACGTAACGTCAGGGAGCGCACCGCTGCTTGTAGCGTCAGAAACTTGGTAGGAACCCCTTCGCCTGCTCCGTGTCCAATATTAGACCCAGATATTCCAGACGAGAGGACGGGGTCAATGTCGACTTCTGCAGATTGATCAGCCAGCCAAAGTCTCTCACCGAGGCCATGGTGCCAGCAACATTGTCCTCCAGAGCCGAAGCTGACTACGCTCGCAGGAGCAGATTGTCGAGGTATGCTACCACAGCAATGCCTCTCTGCCTCAATAGAGCCAGCACCGGAGCCAACAGCTTGGTGAAGACCCGAGGAGCCGAGCCCAGACCAAAGGGAAGTGCCACAAAATAGTAATGTAGGACTCCCACCGCAAAGCGCAGGAAGCGCTGCTGCCGGAGACAAATGGAAACCTGCAGAATAGCGTCCCCGATATCCAGAGACGCCATGAAGTCCCCTTGGTGAAGGGCGGCCACGATTGAGCGGACAGATTCCATCCTGAATTTCCGCGCTTTCACAAAGTGATTTAGCGCTCCCAGATCCAGAACTGGCCTGACCCCACCTTTTTGGGCACCACAAAGAGGTTTGAATAGAAGCCGCGGAACCTTTCCAACGAAGGTACAATCACCCCTTGTTCAGACATCGTCTGAACAGCCCCTAAGAGGGCTTCCCGACGCCCCGGCGGAAGCGTCAAGTTCGAGGGAAGAACCTGTCTGGGGTAGAGTGCTGAACTCTATCCTGTACCCGGAGGACACCCTTCCCATACCCACCGGTCGGAAATGTGGGCAGTCCACCTGTCTGTGAACCCCAGAAGTCGGCCCCCCACCCGAGAGTTCGGGCGGGGTCAACCCCTCAAGCGGAGGAGGACATTTCTTCCGTCCTTTCGGGCTTGCGCTGCCAGGGCCGCTTACCCGACCCCAAAAGAAGACTTGCCGGGTCTTGAGCCCTTGCCTGCTGAACTGGGCGCCCGAAAAAATAAACGCTTCTGTCCCGATGCTTACGGCGGTCTTCCCGCCGCTTGGGTTCTGGGAGAAAGGTAATCTTCCCCCCGGTGAAATCCTTAATGATTTCATCCAATTGCGCCCCGAAAAGCCGACCACACTGAAACGGGAGGTCCGTGAGGCCCTTTTTGGACGCATGGTCACCCGACCAACACCGCAACCACCGCAACCGTCAGGCAATGACTGCAAAAACAGACATATTGGACAGCATGGGGAGCAGGACCAAGGCTGCATCACACAGGTGCCGGAGACCCTGTATCAGGTGGTAAGCCGGCTGCAAAGCCCCAGTGAGCACCTGCATCCCAAATCATTGTGCAATTCTCTCGCACATTCCGTAAGTGACTGTACCACCATGGGCAACGCCAGAGCTGGCCCCTGCCACCAAGCACAATGCCTTGGATACCGCCTCCGTCCACCTATCGGCCGGATCCCGAAGGCTGGAGACCCTTCCCAGGGAATGGTCGTCGCCCTGGTCAGGCGAGCCACCGGAGGGTCCACTGCGGGGGATGCTCACTTCTGCAAAAGACTGTCCCCAAAGGGATAGCACACAGAAAAACGTTTGGCCAGTGAAAAAGGAATTCTGCGGACGCTGCCATTCCTTATACACAAACTGGTCAAAAAATTGGACATAAGGATATGCCTTAGGGGTCAGTGACGGCTTGAAGGACCCACAAACACAGGCAGTCTCCTGCGACTCCCCGGCTTGGTCCAGCCGCAATGACTAACGGAGATCGGTGATCAAGAAGGCCACCAGCGCCCTTTCGCGCGCCATCAAGGCCCCCTGGTCTTTCTCACCGTCCAAGGGCTGCAGTTCACCACCTGAGAGCTCCACGGGGGTCCCTGTGACCACAGAGCCCCCTTCCGGTTCAGAGTCCTCCACAGAGGAAGGGGGGGTGGACACTTTTTAGTCACCCCCTTGGCACAGCTCGGTACCCCCTGGGCGAAAAACTCTCCAAAAAATGGAAGTTAACTGGTCCAGGGGAACCAGAGGTCCCAGCGCATCCTGCGCTTCTGCGGACCCCTCCGGAGAAGAACACGCAGGCCGCCATTGTACCACCGTAACTCTTTTAGGGCCTATTGGCCATGACACCCCACAAAGCTGCCCCACCAAACTGCCCCACAGAGCGACCAGGGTATGCCCAGAAGGACTCTGCACCGCCGCCACCGACACCCCTGGGAAAAGTCAGCCATACCTGCTGATCTGTTGCCACTGCCGCTGTGTGTGCACCGCTGATGCAGGAAGAAAAAACGGCGCTGACACGCACGTTTTCTAACAGCAAGGCACACCAAAGATGGCCGCCGAGCGGTTACAAGAGGCCAAAAGCACATGCTAAAAAGTCAGCGACTATGGCAAAATGGCCGCCATATGTGGCCAAGGGAAAATGGCGACGAAAAAAGGCCGCATGGTGGTAAAGTAGTGCGGGGGGGTGCGGCGCAGGATGGGGGGTGGGGGGAGGGGGGAAATAGTACAGGAACCTTGACCCCATGACCCTCCGCCGGACTTATGGTACCGCTAGTCCCCCCCCCTCCGCACCCCAGAGGGGGGAATGTCACTCACCATTTCGACGGGCGCAGCGGGTAGCCACCCGGTAGCAGACCTTCCTCCCCCCAGGTGGGGAGGGATGCTGCCGGCCAGAAAGCGCCTGGACACGAGCGCAGCCCGGTCACTCGGACGTAAGTGAGGTTCACCCACTAGCCCCCCGCACGGAACGGGTACGATGCGGCGGACCTCGCTAAAGCTAAGGGTAGCTTGCATCGGTCGGCCGTGCTGGGGAAATTTCAGGATTCGAGATATCCTCTATGCCCCAGCCGGCTACTTGATAGCAGTCTTCATCAGATAGCTTGAAAAAAGCAAAAGGAAGAAAAATGGGGAACCGCAGATCCCAGCAGGGAACCAGGTCTAACTCCTTGCACTAGACATAAAAAAACTGATATGCTATGCAGAGCTGGGGGGGTTATTATGCTGGAGTGAGGACAGCCCCCTGGGAGGGGCCAGCTTGCTTTTTTCCTTTTTGCCTAGTCTACTCCTAGTAGGATGTGCATAAACCCCCATGTGTCATGAATAGAGGCTGCGTCTGTCAATGAACGTAAGAGAAAATGGAAACTTAGATGATTCTTTCCACATTCATTTCCACAACCATTTATTCATAAGTCTTTCAGTTTATAGTCCATATAAAAAGATTATAGCAATGTGACAGGCTGTGTACCCATAAAATGTCCATCCACAAATGGCCACCTCCACAAGGAGATAAGAAGCAAAATCCAGCAGGAGCTACAGAGTATAAAAGAGAAGAGAGGCGCTTCTAAGTGTAGCAATATGGTTACATTTAGGCTCCTTTTACACCTGGGCCGCCCGAGCGTTAGCGGTAAAACACAGCTAATTAGCAGCGTTTTACCGATCGTTATAGCGTCGCTATGGCGCCGCAATTCAGGTGGCGGCGGTGCGCTTTTAACCCCCCATAAGGGGTTAAACAGGGGTTAAAAGTGCCGGTTTGCACCACTCCCGAAGCGGTGTTCAGGCGCTTTGGGAGCGTTGCCCCATTGTTTTCAATGGGCAGGGGTGGTATAGGAGCGGTGAATACACCAATCCCACACCGCTGTAAAGATGCGGCTTGCAGGACTTTTTTTTACCGTCCCGCAAGCACACAGGGTGTATTGGGGGTGTTTTTCAGGCGCTTTTTAGGCTCTATTTTTTGTGCAAAAGCGCCTGAAAAACGCCTTGGTGTGAAAGGGGTCTTAATGAAGGTACAACATTTAGCAACTCATGTGGTTGATGATTAACAGAGGCACATCTAAGTATGCAGGCATCCAGGGTAAAGCTGTCCACATAGACCATCCTCCGCACTGCCGGCTTTCACTACTGTCAGTTTGCAATCTTGTCCAGGAAGACTGCCCTGCAGTAGAGGGATCTTAAAACGTGGCTTGAAGCGCTCATGGAGTGCAGCGTGGAAGGGGTGACGTTGATGTGATGCGGAGGATGGTCTATATGCCATAAGTAAGGTGAGTCCTCAAATAATGTCCCCCGTTCCGCCCATGTACATTTCAAAGGGGTACATAGAGCAACCAGACCACTGCCCATCATTACACTTACTGAAATACAGCTTTCCCTCTGACAGGTGAAATGTCAAGAAAGGGCCAGGATAAAGTGGTTCTAAAGGCAGAACGTTTTTTACCTTAATGCATTCTAATTTTTTTTTCACTGTTTCTGTCACAAAACTTTGTAAATAAGTACATTTTCTCCATCACTGATGGGCACTGATGAGGCTACACTGACAGGCACTGATGAGGCAGTACTGATTGGCACTGGTGAGGCGGCACTGATGTGGTGGCACTGACGGGCACTGATGATGAGGCACTTATATGCAGCAATGATGGGCACTGATAAGCGGCCCTGATATGCAGCACTGACGGACACTGTTATGCAGCACTGACGGACACTGATAAACAGCACTGATGGACACTCATAGGCAGCATTGATGGGCACTGATAGGTGGCACTGGTAGGTGGCACTGGTGGGCACTGATAGGTGGCACTGGTAGGTGGTGCTGGTGGGCACTGATAGGTGGCACTGGTGGGCAGATGCACTCATTCCCTCATTTCCCTGGTGGTCTAGGGTGGCATCTGAAGGTGGCACTGAGTGCCATCCATATTGGGCATTGTGCCCCTTACCTGGTGGTCTAGGGTGGTCCTGATCGGCTCCCTGGTGGTCCCTGGTGGGCACATCCCTGGTGGTCCCTGGGCAGGTTCCCTGGTGGTCAAGGGTGGCGATCTGATAAACCATCAGCACAGATCACCCTGTTAGGAGAGCAGCTGATCGGCTCTCCACTGCTCAGATCTGCAGACCCAAGTACAGGAAAAGCTGATAAACTGCTTTTTTGTTTACACTGTGACCAGCCGTGATTGGTCACGGCTGATCACATGGTAAAGTGCTTCCGATGGAAGCGCTTTACCAAGATCGGTAATGCGGGGGGGTGAGATTGACCCCCCACACCACCGATCGCCGCAATGCGCCCCCCCCCCCCCCCCCGGAGCACACTAACATGTTATCCGGATGACGCCCAGTAAGGATAACTCAACCACTTCCCGGCTGTCATTCTGAATACGGCAGTAGGGAAATGGTTAAAGTTTAAGTGCTTAACTGCTTCAGCCCCGGAAGGATTTGCCCCCTTCCTGACCAGAGCACTTTTTGTGATATGGCACTGCATTGCTTTAACTGACAATTACATGGTCGTGCGATGTTGTACCCAAACAAAATTGACGTCCTTTTTTCCCCACAAATAGAGCTTTCCTAATTGCTATAATACATATCACAAAAAATATATATATAAAAAAAACGTATTCATCAGTTTAGGCCGATATGTATTCTTCCTCAAATTTTTGGTAAAAGAAAAAAAAAAACGCAATAAGCGTATATTGATTGGTTTGCGCAAAAGTTATAGCGTCTACAACCTATGAGAATTGATTTATGGCGTTTTTATTTATTTATTTATTTTTACTACTAATGGCAGCGATCTGCGATTTTTAGCGGGGCTGCGATATTGCGGCGGACATATCGGACACTTTTGACACTTTTTTGGGACCACTGACATTTATACAGTGATCAGTGCTATAAACATCACTGGCAGGGAAGGGATTAACACTAGGGGGCGATCAAGGGGTTAAATGTGGAGCCAGTGTGTTCTAACTGTGTGGGGGGCTGGGCTGACTGGGGGAGGAGAGAGATCGCTGCTCCCATATACAGGGAACATTGAACGCTCTCCTCTCCCCTGTCAGAATGGGGATCCACTTGTTTACATTCACAGATCCCTATTCTGTCACTGCGGGGGAGCGATCGCGGGTGGCCTGCGAACATCGAGTCTGCCCCACCTGCTGATTAGCTCCCCAGCTAGTGTGTGACCACGAAATCGCACCCACGATACTTGCTCCTGCGCCCCCCACGATTCGTGTAGGAGAGCCATGTTGCCGCCATCATGTCACAGCAGGTGGTCGGAAACCGGTTAAACTGCCCTCATCTACAGAAAGAAGTTCATTCCTTTGATCTAAAAGAACAAAATGTTACAGTGTTTGCTCTATCTCGCCTGAGGGATGTTTTGATAAACTTGGTACTGTCTAATTTTTGTTTTGTTTTTTGACAGCTGTTGGCTTCAGCAGAGAACTCTCTGCACTGAATCAAGGAAATGCTGTGTTAATGAGGGGGGTTGAATCGCGATCTTGATTCTTTAATGATTAACTATGCAGCTCTACAACACAGGTTTGGCAACGCTCATAAGGTTTCTGGAAATTGTCAGCAACAGCCTCTTTAGGAATCGATCGCAGAATTGCTGTCATATATTCTTGGATTGCCGCCACATCCGCAAAACTTGAGCCTTTCATGATGCTCTTCAGGCGGGGAAACAGAAAGAAATCCGCAGGTTCCAGAGCAGGGGAATATGGTGGTTGATTGAGAACAGGTACGCACACTGAGCCAAGAATTGGAGCACACGGATCACACAGTGCGCAGTCACGTTATTATGCAGCAACATCCACTGTCCAGTCCTGTGCAACTCTGCCTAAACACGGCGGATTCATCATAGCAACCGTTTCAAAACTTCCTCATAGAATTCAGCATTCGCAGTTTGACCCTCAGGAACAAATTCCTTATGGATGATGCTTGCCATTGCTGTCGAAGAAGGCGATCAACATTGTCTTGACCTTGGACTTTTGCAGGCAACTCTTTTTGGATCGCGGGGAAGGCGGTAAACACCATTCCATCGATTGCTGTTATTGCTGGGGGGATCTGGTGTGCCTGGGATTGGGTCTATTGTTGCTGGGGTGGGGTCTATTGTTACAGGCTGCAAGAGATCTATTATTGCTGGAGGGAACTATTTTTTCAGGGGTGGAATTTTTTGTTGCTAGGGGAATATAATGTTCCTAGGAGGATCTATTGTTGCTGGGGTGAGGTTTATTGTTGCTGAGGGATCTATTATTGCTGGGGTGGGGTCTATTGTTTCAGGCTGCAGGGGATCAGTGGCGGCTGGTGAAATTTTAGAATGGGGGGCCCAGCATCACCAGATAGGGTATATAACATAACAGATAGGGGTATACAGAGTCACCAGATCAGGGTATACAGAGTCACCAGATAGGGGTATACAGAGTCACTAGATAGAAATATACAGAGCCACAGATAGCAGTATACAGAGCCCAAGATAGGAGTATACAGAGACACCAGATAGCAGTATACAGAGTCACCATAAAGCAGTATACAGAGCCCAAGATAGCAGTATACAGAGCCCAAGATAGGGGTATACAGAGTCACCAAATAGGGGTATACAAAGTCACCAGATAGCGGTAGACAGCGCCTCAGATAGCATTATACAGAGTCACCAGTTATTGATATAGAGAGTCACCAGATAGGGGTATACAGAGTCACCAGATAGCAGTATACAGAGCCCCAGATAGCAGTATACAAAGCCCCAGATAGCAGTATACAGAGTCACCATATAGCAGTATACAAAGCACCAGATAGCAGTATACAGAGCCCCCATATAGCAGTATACAGAGTCAACATATAGCAGTATGCAGAGCCCAAGATAGCAGTATACAGAGCCCCCGTATAGCAGTATACAGAGTCACCATATAGCAGTATGCAGTGCCCCAGATAGCAGTATACAGAGTCAGCATATAGCAGTATACAGAGCCCCAGTTAGCAGTATACAGAGTCACCATATAGCAGTATACAGAGTCACCATATCGCAGTATACAAAGCCCCAGATAGCAGTATACAGAGTCACCATATAGCAGTATGCAGAGTCATCATATCGCAGTATACAGAGTCACCATATAGCAGTATACAGAGTCACCATATAGCAGTATACAGAGTCACCATATTGCAGTATACAGAGTCACCATATAGCAGTATATAAAGCACCAGATAGCAGTATACAGAGTCACCAGATAGCGGTATACAGAGTAACCATATGGCAGTATACAGAGCCCCAGATAGCAGTATACAGAGTCATCATATAGCAGTATACAGAGTCACCATATAGCAGTATACAAAGCCCCAGATAGCAGTATACAGAGTCACCATATAGCAGTATGCAGAGTCATCATATCGCAGTATACAGAGTCACCATATAGCAGTATACAGAGTCACCATATAGCAGTATACAGAGTCACCATATTGCAGTATACAGAGTCACCATATAGCAGTATATAAAGCACCAGATAGCAGTATACAGAGTCACCAGATAGCGGTATACAGAGTAACCATATGGCAGTATACAGAGCCCCAGATAGCAGTATACAGAGTCATCATATAGCAGTATACAGAGTCACCCTATAGAAGTATACAGAGTCACCATATTGCAGTATACAGAGTCACCATATAGCAGTATACAGAGTCACCAGATAGCGGTATACAGAGTAACCATATGGCAGTATACAGAGCCCCAGATAGCAGTATACAGAGTCACCATATAGCAGTATACAGAGTCACCATATAGCAGTATACAGAGTCACCATATAGTAGTATACAGCGCCCCAGATAGCAGTATACAGAGCCCCAGATAGCGGTATACAGAGTCACCATACAGCAGTATACAGAATCACCATATAGCAGTATATAGAGTCACCATATCGCAGTATGCAGAGTCACCATATAGCAGTATACAGAGTCACCATATAGCAGTATACAGAGCCCAAGATAGCAGTGTTCAGAGTCACCATATAACAGTATGCAGAGTCACCATATCGCAGTATACAGAGTCACCATATAGCAGAATACAGAGTCACCATATTGCAGTACACAGAGTCACGGTATAGAAGTATACACAGTCACCAGATAGAAGTATACAGAGCACCAGATAGCAGTATACAGAGCACCAGATAGCAGTATACAGAGCACCAGATAGCAGTATACAGAGTCACCATATAGCATTATACAGAGTCCCTCATCGCAGTATACAGAGTCACCATATAGCAGTATACAGTGTCACCATATCGCATGATACAGAGTCACCAGATAGCAGTATACAGAGCCCCAGATAGTGGTATACAGTCCCCATTTAGCAGTATACAGAGTCACCATATAGCAATATACAGAGCCCCAGATAGAAGTATACAGAGCCACCATATAGCAGTATACAGAGCCCCAGATAGCAGAATACAGAGTCACCATATAGCAGAATACAGAGTCACCATATTGCAGTACACAGAGTCACGGTATAGAAGTATACACAGTCACCAGATAGAAGTATACAGAGCACCAGATAGCAGTATACAGAGCACCAGATAGCAGTATACAGAGCACCAGATAGCAGTATACAGAGTCACCATATAGCATTATACAGAGTCCCTCATCGCAGTATACAGAGTCACCATATAGCAGTATACAGAGTCACCATATAGCAGTATACAGAGTCACCATATTGCAGTATACAGAGTCACCATATAGCAGTATATAAAGCACCAGATAGCAGTATACAGAGTCACCAGATAGCGGTATACAGAGTAACCATATGGCAGTATACAGAGCCCCAGATAGCAGTATACAGAGTCACCATATAGCAGTATACAGAGGAACCATATCGCAGTATACAGAGCCCCAGATAGCAGTATAGAGAGTCACCATATAGCAGTATACAGAGTCACCATATAGCAGTATACAGCGCCCCAGATAGCAGTATACAGAGTCACCATACAGCAGTATACAGAATCACCATATAGCAGTATATAGAGTCACCATATCGCAGTATACAGAGTCACCATATAGCAGTATACAGAGTCCCCATATAGCAGTATACAGAGCCCAAGATAGCAGTGTTCAGAGTCACCATATAGCAGAATACAGAGTCACCATATCGCAGTACACAGAGTCACCGTATAGCAGTATACAGAGTCACCAGATAGCAATATACAGAGCACCAGATAGCAGTATACAGAGCACCAGATAACAGTATACAGAGTCACCATATAGCATTATACAGAGTCCCTCGTCGCAGTATACAGAGTCACCATATAGCAGTATACAGAGTCACCATATCGCATGATACAGAGTCACCAGATAGCAGTATACAGAGCCCCAGATAGTGGTATACAGAGTCCCCATTTAGCAGTATACAGAGTCACCATATAGCAATATACAGAGCCCCAGATAGAAGTATACAGAGCCACCATATAGCAGTATACAGAGCCCCAGATAGCAGAATACAGAGTCACCATATAGCAGTATACAGAGCACAAGATAGCAGTATACAGAGCACCAGATAGCAGTATACAGAGTCACCATATAGCATTATACAGAGTCCCTCATCGCAGTATACAGAGTCACCATATAGCAGTATACAGAGTCACCATATCGCATGATACAGAGTCACCAGATAGCAGTATACAGAGCCCCAGATAGTGGTATACAGAGTCCCCATTTAGCAGTATACAGAGTCACCATATCGCAGTGTACAGAGTCACCATATAGCCTTATACAGAGCCCCAGATAGCAGTATACAGAGCCCCAGATAGCAGTATACAGAGTCACCATATAGCAATATACAGAGCCCCAGATAGCAGTATACAGAGCCCCAGATAGAATACAGAGTCACCATATAGCAGTATACAGAGTCACCATATAGCAGTATACAGAGTCACCATATAGCAGTATGCAGAGTAATCATATTGCAGTATACAGAGTCACCATATAGCAGTATACAGAGTCACCATGTCGCAGTATACAGAGTCACCATATAGCAGTATACAGAGTCACCAGATAGCAGTATACAAAGCCCCAGATAGCAGTATACAGTCACCATATAGCAGTATACAGAGCCCCAGATAGCAGTATACAGAGTCATCATATAGCAGTATACAGAGTCACCCTATAGAAGTATACAGAGTCACCATATTGCAGTATACAGAGTCACCATATAGCAGTATACAGAGTCACCAGATAGCGGTATACGAAGCCCCAGATAGCGGTATACAG
>BLSH010056899.1:593736-611770 GCA_018402905.1 Glandirana rugosa
ATGACGAGAGACCCCGAGACATATGGCGCTATACCACTGAGACATATGGCGATAGACCCCGAGACATATGACGATAGACCACTGAGACATATGACGATATACCGCTGAGACATATGACGATATACCACTGAGAGATATGACGAGAGACCCCGAGACATATGGCGCTATACCAATGAGACATATGACGATATACCACCGTGACATATGACGATAGACCCCGAGACATATGACGATATACGACTGAGACATATGACGATAGACCTCGAGACATATAACGATATACCCCCGAGACATATGACGATAGACCACGAAATATATGAGTATACAGAGTCACCAGATAGCAGTATACAAAGCCCCAGATAGCAGTATACAGAGTCACCATATAGCAGTATATAAAGCACCAGATAGCAGTATACAGAGCCCCCATATAGCAATATACAGAGCTCCAGATAGCAGTATACAGAGTCAGCATATAGCAGTATACAGAGCCCCAGATAGCAGTATACAGTGCCACCATATAGCAGTATACAGAGTAACCATATCGCGGTATACAGAGCCCCAGAGAGCAGTATAGAGAGTCACCATATAGCAGTATACAGAGTCGCCATATAGCAGTATACAGAGTCACCAGATAGCAGTATACAGAGCCCCAGATAGCGGTATACAGAGTCACCATATCGCGGTATACAGAGCCCCAGAGAGCAGTATACAGAGTCACTATATAGCAGTATACAGAGTCACCATATCGCAGTATACAGAGTCACCATATCGCAGTATACAGAGTCACCATATCGCAGTACAGAGAGTCACCGTATTGCAGTATACAGAGTCACCAGATAGCAGTATACAGAGCACCAGATAGCAGTATACAGAGCACAAGATAGCAGTATACAGAGTCACCATATAGCATTATACAGAGCCCCAGATAGTGGTATACAGAGTCCCCATTTAGCAGTATACAGAGTCACCATATAGCAGTATAGAGAGCCCCAGATAGTGGAATACAGAGTCCCCATTTAGCAGTATACAGAGTCACCATATAGCAATATACAGAGCCCCAGATAGCAGTTTACAGAGCCCCAGATAGAAGTATACAGAGCCACCATATAGCAGTATAAAGAAGCCCCAGATAGCAAAATACAGAGTCACCATACAGCAGTATATAGAGTCACCATATAGCAATATACAGAGCCTCAGATAGCAGTATACAGAGTCACCATATTGCAGTATACAGAGTCACCATATCACAGTATACAGAGTCACCATATAGCAGTATACAGAGTCACCATATCACAGTATATAGAGTCACCATATAGCAGTATACAGAGTCACCATATCGCAGTATACAGAGTCACCATATAGCCTTATACAGAGCCCCAGATAGCAGTATACAGAGCCCCAGATAGCAGTATACAGAGTCACCATATAGCAATATACAGAGCCCCAGATATCAGTATACAGAGCCCCAGATAGAATACAGAGTCACCATATAGCAGTATACAGAGTCACCATATAGCAGTATACAGAGTCACCATATAGCAGTATGCAGAGTAATCATATTGCAGTATACAGAGTCACCATATAGCAGTATACAGAGTCACCATATTGCAGTATACAGAGTCACCAGATTGCAGTATACGAAGCCCCAGATAGCGGTATACAGAGTCATCATATAGCATTATATAAAGCACCAGATAGCAGTATACAGAGCCCCCATATAGCAATATACAGAGTCACCATATAGCAGTATACAGAGCCCCAGATAGCAGTATACAGAGTCAGCATATAGCAGTATACAGAGCCCCAGATAGCAGTATACAGTGTCACCATATAGCAGTATACAGAGTAACCATATCGCGGTATACAGAGCCCCAGAGAGCAGTATACATAGTCACCATATAGCAGTATACAGAGTCACCATATCACAGTATACAGAGTCACCATATAGCAGTATACAGAGTCACCAGATAGCAGTATACAGAGCCCCAGATAGCAGTATACAGAGCCCCAGATAGCGGTATACAGAGTCACCATATAGCAGTATACAGAGTCACCGTATCGCAGTATAAAGAGTCACCTTATAGCAGTATACAGAGTCACCATATTGCAGAATACAGAGTCACCATATTGCAGTATACAGAGTCACCATATCGCAGTATACAGAGTCACCATATAGCAGAATACAGAGTCACCATATCGCAGTATACAGAGTCACCATATAGTAGTATACAGAGTCACCAGATAGCAGTATACAGAGCCCCAGATAGCAGTATACAGAGTCACCATATAGCATTATACAGAGTCCCTCTTATCGCAGTATACAGAGTCACCATATAGCAGTATACAGAGTAACCCTATCGCAGTATACAGAGTCACCAGATAGCAGTATACAGAGTCACCAGATAGCAGTATACAGAGTCACCATATTGCAGTATACAGAGTCACCATATAGCAGTATACAGAGTCACCATATCGCATTATATAGAGTCACCAGATAGCGGTATACAGAGCCACCATATAGCAGTATACAGAGCCCCAGATAGCAGTATACAGAGTCACCATATAGCAGTATACAGAGTCACCAGATAGCAGTATACGAAGCCCCAGATAGCAGTATACAAAGTCATCATATAGCAGTATATAAAGCACCAGATAGCAGTATACAGAGCCCCCATATAGCAATATACAGAGTCACCATATAGCAGTATACAAAGCCCCAGATAGCAGTATACAGAGCTCCAGATAGCAGTATACAGAGTCAGCATATAGCAGTATACAGAGCCCCAGATAGCAGTATACAGAGTAACCGTATCGCGGTATACAGAGCCCCAGAGACCAGTATACAGAGTCACCATATAGCAGTATACAGAGTCACCATATAGCAGTATACAGAGTCACCATATCACAGTATACAGAGTCACCATATAGCAGTATACAGAGTCACCAGATAACAGTATACAGAGCCCCAGATAGCAGTATACAGAGCCCCAGATAGCGGTATACAGAGTTACCATATAGCAGTATACAGAGTCACCATATCGCAGTATAAAGAGTCACCATATAGCAGTATACAGAGTCACCAGATAGCAGTATACAGAGCCCCAGATGGCAGTATACAGAGCCCCAGATAGCAGTATACAGAGTCACAATATAGCATTATACAGAGTCCCTCTTATCGCAGTATACAGAGTCACCATATAGCAGTATACAGAGTCACCAGATAGCAGTATACAGAGTCACCAGATAGCAGTATACAGAGTCACCATATAGCAGTATACAGAGTCACCATATCGCATTATATAAAATCACCAGATAGCAGTATACAGACCCCCAGATAGCAGTATACTGAGTCACCATATAGCAGTATACAGTGCCCTAGATAGAAGTATAAAGAGTCACCATATAGCAGTATACAGAGCCCCAGATAGCAGTATACAGAGCCACAGATAGCAGTATACAGAGTCACCATATAGCATTATACAGAGTCCCCATATTGCAGTATACAGAGTCACCAGATAGCAGTATACAGAGTCACCAGATAGCAGTATACAGAGTCACCATATCGCAGTATACAGAGTCACCATATAGCAGTATACAGAGCCCCAGATAGCAGTATACTGAGTCACCATATAGCAGTATACAGTGCCCCAGATAGAAGTATAAAGAGTCACCATATAGCAGTATACAGAGCCCCAGATAGCAGCATACAGAGCCACAGACAGAAGTATACAGAGCCACCAGATAGCAGTATACAGAGCCACCAGATAGGGGCTCACGGCACTGACAGACCCCCCCCCCCCCGAAGTCAGGTCAAAGTCCTGCACTTACCGCAGCTCTTAGAAGGCTGTCACTGTGCAGAGCCCAGCTTGTGGAGTGTGTGCTGGAGTGTATGATCTGCTGCATGGCTCGTGGATGGTCTGCTGCACGGGAGTCGGGACTGAGACCTGGTGGAGTGCTGCACCTGCGCGAATAATCACACAGCCAGCATGTCCGTCACAGTCCTGCCCCCGCCCACCGCATCCAATGCCAGTCAGTCACTGGCTCAGGGCAGCCAATCAGACTATGTGTGTGCGCCTGTTCAGTTCATAGTCTTTAATGACTGACCAATCAGCACAGCAAGGAGACGAGAAAAAAAAAGTTAATATACCGGTGCCTCCTGTAGGGGGTTGGGCTGACTTTTTTCTTCTTCTTGTCAGCAGCGGGGAGGCGGCGCCCAAGTGCCCCTTATTGACCGGCCACTGCTGCAGGGGATCTATTATTGCTGGGGGGATCTATATTTCAGGGGTGGTGTCTTTTGTTGCTAGGGGGATATAAGTTTGCTAGGGGGATCTATTATTGCTGGGGGGATCTATTGTTGTTGGGGTCTAGTGTTGCTGGTATGGGGTCTATTGCTGGGTGGATCTGTTATTGCTGGAGGGTCCAGTGTGGCTGGGATGGGGTCTGTTGTTGCTGGAGTGGGGTCTATTGTTGCTGGGAAGGGGCCTGTTGTTGCTGGGGTGGGATCTATAGTTGTTGGGGTGGGGACTATTGTTGCTGGCGGGATCTATTGTTGCAGGGGTGGGGTCTATTGTTACTGGAGTGGGGTCTATTGTTGCTGGCTGCGGGGATCTATTTTACTGTGTTTTTTTATCATTAACAAATCGCATACAAATTACTTAAAACCTCAAAATGTTACTTGATACTGTATTCTCTTAAAGGGGTGGTACCGGGAGGTGGGTAGGGGTGGAACCAAGGAATGGTGTTCGGAGGTGGGTAGGGGGTGGAACCAAGGAATGGTGCTCGGAGGTAGGTAGGGGGTGGAACCAAGGAATGGTGCTCGGAGGTGGGTAGGGGGTGGAACCAAGGAATGGTGCTCGGAGGTGGGTGGGGGTGGAACCAAGGAATGGTGCTTGGAGGTGGGTAGGAGGTGGAGACAAGGGGTGACTCATAAGGGGGGAGTTCCTGCACCTATTCGTGAGAAAAAAAGCCCTGATTATGACATATGGTTAAATCTATTTTGTGTATTTTGCATAGAACACAAAATCCTACAAACCCTAATGTATGCATCTCTGACAATAAAAATATTTAAAGAAAAAAACAAAAGGGCAATTAATTAGATTAGGGTGCTGTTGAATGTAAGCTAAGCTAATTGTGAAAAAAAGAAAAAATTCCACAGCCAAAAATGTGCTGCCAGTGTACACAGTGGCTGAGACTTTATTAATAAAATATACTCCCGTGCCACCTGTTCTTTAAATGTCTATAACAAGCTGCCTGCTGGCACTACAATATGTTCCCACACAAATGTATTAGAAATGGTAAAATTCTTAATAAAATATTTTATTTTTCATATCTTTGTGTTTGAGTTACAGTGCCACACTGCCCCTACTGGAGGACAGAGGAAGTGAGGAGTGAGAATCTGTTTTTCCTTAATGGAGTACAGCCAAAGCTCATTTGGCTGTACTTCTGTGGATCACAGGAGTGCAGTTTGTTCTGCATTCACGTGACTCATTTTCAGCAGAGAACGGGCTGAAGCCCGCTGTCGGCCAACATCGCAGTGCTAGTCCAGGCTCAGGCAAGATCACGACAATGGAGTCGGGATCCGCCCACTAGAGTTGCCACATCATCCCTTTAATCCAGGACACATATGAATTACACAGGTTCTGAGGCTAATTTAATGCAGATGAGGCACCGAGTGAGTTTAATTACCACCTTAACCACTTCAGCCCCGGAAGGATTTCCAGCTTTAGGACCGGAGCCCTTTTTGCGATTCGGCACTGCGTCACTTTAACTGAAAATTGCGCGGTCGTGCGACGTTGTACCCAAACGAAATTTGCGTCCTTTTTTCCCACAAACAGAGCTTTCTTTTGGTGGTATTTGATCCCCTCTGCGTCATTTCTGATCGCCGCTATAAACAAAAGAAGAGAGACAATTTTGCAAAAAAAACCCAAATTTCTTACTTTTTGCTAGAATACAAATCAAAAAAAATATATAAAAAAACATTTTTTTTCACCGTTTTTGGCCGATTTATATTCTTCCTCATATTTGCGATAAAAAAAATCGAAATCAGCGTTTATTGATTGGTTTGCGCAAAAGTGGTCGCGTTTTCAGATGATGAGAATTCATTTTTGGGGGTTTTTTTTTTTTTTTACTAGTAATGGCGGCGATCTGCGATTTTTAGCGGTACTGCGATATTTCAGCGGACATGTCGGACTATTTTGACACTTTTTTGGGACCATTGGCATTTATACAGCGATCAGTGCTATAAAAATGCACTGATTACTGTGTAAATGTCATTGGCAGTGAAGGGGTTAACCTGCAGGGGGCGCTCTAAGGGTTAACTATGTTCCCTGGGCGTGTTCTAACTGTAGGGGGACTGCACTATCTGGGGAAGGGAAGTGGTCACAGCCTTCGTATACAGGAAGGCTGTGATCACAGCTCTTCCCCCTTCACACAGAGCGGAGGTCCATGTTTACATACACGGACCTCTGTTCCTCCGCTCGGGGGGGCCATCGCGGGTAGCCGGCGGCAATCGAAGCCGCCGCACCCGCTCCCTGGCCCTCCCCGAACACAGTGAGCGCGCTCACTAAGCTCGATCCCGCAGCCGCCGTCGTATGACGGCGTTTTGTGGGAACGAATCACTTTGCCTCCGTCAAATGCCGATCGGCGGTCGGCAAGTGGTTAATCAGCCACAGAACCTCTGTAATTCATATGTGTCCTGGATTAAAGGGATGATGTGTCAACCCCACCACCCACATGCCTGGCCTGGCACCAGGGTCAGCCTCTCAGCAAGCTGCTCCCATCCCCTCCACAGCCTAATGCTCCAATGAACGTGGGGGAGAGGAGCAGAGAGCTGCTAACTGACAGTCAGCAGCTCTCTGCTCACGGAGCTGTGAGAACCGAGCGATCAGCGGTGTTCAATCGCTTGGTTGTCAGTGTTAGAGGCAACGGGGGACAGATGGAGCATTGGAGCAATGCTGCATCCACTTAGGTAAGGATAAATCTGAAAAAAAAACCCATACATCTCTTTTAAAGGGAACATGCGCTGTTTGACCTGTTTATGTATACATATAGGTATTTAAAGGATTTGTGTTCCCCCTTATAGCACATGAAAAGACTCTGTCCCTGCTATATGGCATTTTTAAATAAAAATTCTTGGCATTGGTCCATGTCCCCTATGGCATTACCCAGCTGCCCGTGCCCTATTTTGACAATAGCTTGCCTAATAGCCTTGAAAACGTCCAGAAAAAAAATCACAAACTTTTGTCTCCCATAGACTTCAAAAAGGTTTGCTGCTAAGTTTGGGGTTTATGGACTTTGTTGAACCAAACTTGGACAAAGCCTGGGCAGACTTGCTCATCCCTAGTTGAGAACTTTTATTATTTGGGATCCATGCTTTTTAAAGGGAAATTGACTTGATTTTTACCCCCCTTACTCATTCACATGGGGGGAGGGTATAAAAGGGACCACCTTATTTTTAAGGTGACACCCCCCCCCCCCATGTTGAGGGCATTTGGCCTGTTATGGATACCCAGGCTGCATGCTCAGATAAGCGTCTGGTATGGGTTTTGGGGAGACGTTGATGATTTTATTTTTATTGTTTTTTTTGTGTGAGGTTCCTTCTTTGAATACATACTAAACTGAAAGGGTCTTATATGGAATTTGGGGGGTCCCATGCTTTTTTTTTAGATGGTGTTCCCCTTAAAATCCATACCAGACCTAAAGGGTGGTATGAATTTACGGGGGACCTCATGCACTTTTTTTTTTTAACATTATCCTTGCTGTTTGTTTACATTCACCTGTCAGTTGGGAATCCCCTGCTGACATCTAAAAGTGCTGGGTGGGAACAAGTCACTGGTTGTAAGGATGCAGGAAGCTGTCACATTTAGCAATGAGGAAGCCAAGAACACAGTGATTATTGCTAGCGGCTATAACAGCCACTAGCGATAATTGCATGTAAAATCTGGCAGGTTGTAACCAAGTTAATCGATCAATCAACTTGGTAGATTCAGCCTGTCCATACACAGTTCGAACTATCTATGGCTGGCTTTACTGTCAGTAATTTGTGCAATCAGTAAAGCCTGACTGGCTCCTAGTACTTGAGGAGCCTGGGTGCTGCGGTACAGAAGAATACAGAAAGATGATATAATACCTTCAACAGTTTTTAAAAATACCTTCAAATATTTTTATATCTATCTGTAGTCCAGCTTTAAAGTAGCGGATGAATTACCACTTGCATAATACACGAAATGATAGTGAATATAAAAACCATCATACATGCATTGTATGAAATCTGTAAATACCTAGTTCTGCAGCACTCACAAAAGTATTATCTATATTTTATCAACGTACTGAATGTTCCTTTACTGATCTGCTTTCCCATACTCAAATTACACGCCACGGACATGGGAATCTGTCCAACATTCACACACACAGATGTGAGGGCCACCTGTTGTGTTTAAGTCGGAAAGAATTTTTGTCTTGTTTTACTGGAAAGCTAGAGTACAAATGGAGCTGATGAGTAGGACATACACACTATTATTGTAGCAAGAATAATTACACTCATCTAATAGAACCATGCAAATCACCATCATTGTGTATACAGTGCAGCAATCCAGAACAACCAAGTTTCACCTATCATCAAGAGAATTCTGAATAATTATGGGGACTAAAGCCTCGTACACACGATGCAATTGTCGTACGACCGCACGTCCAACTTTTTTCAAAATTAGCTGTCCGTGATTTTGTCTAGCGTACTGATGGTAGGCAAATTATCCTTCGACAAAGCCGAACGTAGTGACGTGTTAGGAGCGTATAAAGAGGAAGTTCAGGTGAATGTGAATTGTAAATTACAGATGCAGATTTACACAAACGAACACTTCCTGGATTCTGAGCATGCGTGTTTGTACTTACAACTTTTGTTTGGTCAACTTCTGTACACACGTGCTGAAAATTGGACAACGCCTCTTTGGCAGACAAAATTTTTCTAGTTTGCTCATACAACTCTTGTTGGATGGTAATTTAAAGTTGGCTGTCGAATGGTACGTACTAACCAGGGGCGTAAAGATAGGTGTTGCAGTTGCAACCGGACCCCATGGTGCAGGAGGGATGGCGGGGTGGCATTTAGAGGACCCAATCTCCTCCATTTTCCTCTATCCAGTTTACTTGTCTGCTGTTCCCAAGATCCCTCTGTGTGCTTCCTTGGTCCCCCCCACAGAGCTGCTGTCTTCCCCCCTCCTCTCTCCTGCCAGCTACTATATAAGATGTGTCATGATGGAGAGATGGGAACTGGTCAGTAAATTTGTAATTTACTGGCTCCTTCCCTTTCTGAATGGACCGAGCCAGTGATTGGTACCAATTGGTTCCTTTATAACTGAAGCATAGTAAACTGCTTTTAATATACCTCCATTTCTGAATGAATGGGAGGCTCGGTGCACAGCTATTCCTGTCCACTAATTCTGTGCAGCTGAGGCTACACAGATGGAGATTGAGGGCTGAGGTTTGTTTAGACCCCCAATATCTCATCAAAGCCCCACAACAGAGCTCCTAAAAAAATTGCAAAAAAAATAAAAATAAAATTGTAAAAGAAATAAAATGAAATGGTAAAAAAATAATAAAATTAAAATAAAAATGAAAAACCACTGACACCAGTGAGGGGACTATCAGGATTGCAAAGGTTGCAATTGTGACCAGGCCCTGACATTTCACCACCATGGGAAGGCCCAAAGATGGCAGAAAGGGGGTCCGCTGCAGAACTTGTGAAAGGGCCCCGCTGAGGTACCGTAATAAAGGGACCCACAATAGGAGTAAAGGGCCCCAGGATCAGTGGGAAAAGGGAAAGGTCTTGGCCAGGGGGCCCTTCATAATTTCTGAAGGTTCTAGTTACGCCTCTGGCATCATGCTGACGTACGACTTTTTTCCGGCAATAATTGTCCTGTCTGTAGGGGCCTTAACTGCAGTGAAACTCCACGGCACAATACTGTTACTGACCCAGGCTTGATGATGGGTGGGAAGGAGCTCTGAAGAATTTTCACACAGCCATGCATGCTGCCTGGAGATAGGTGTCACTGACACTGAGTATATCAAGTCACTACCTGTGTGGGCAACATAAATATATTGTATCTATAACCACTTTCAGGTGTTAAATCGACAGAAAACAGAAGCTGAATGAGTGCTAAAGACAAGATGGAATTTTTAACAAGAGAATTACAATGGTCTGGAAGAACAAAAAGACTGCAAGGATGAAGTACAGCATACTGGAATACTTGAGCAATACATGTTAATTGTTATGAAGTTGGAGTTCTGCTTTAACCTTAAGCTTTATTTGCTTAAAGTGTTACTAAACCCCCAATAGTAAAATCAGTCTGTATATGCAGTAAAGCATGCTTGTTATACTTACCATGGAACCTAAGGAGTAAATCCTCTGCATTGTGGAAAAAGGCTGTTTGATCCTGTCCTCTCAAATCCTCCCTTCTTTCAGAGTCCCCAATCTCCTGATAGAACAGAGGCTAGGGGACAAGCTGCACATGCTGAGTTTTGTGTAATGCCACGGTCCTGAAGACTGTCTGTGTATCTGTCTGGCTGTACCTCCGATATGGCCAGGTAGTTACACTGTGACAGGAAGCATGAATGAACTACCACAATGCTCAACAGAGCCGTTGTAGTTCATTGAGAAATACAATCCGACCGCCGCAAAGGCTGTTGGACCTTGTAGTTTTCCCATTAACAGAACACTGTGAATGGATGATGCAGCCGGACGGGTGGAGAGCTGGATGGCCACATTAGTTGCAGAGTGTGACAGCTAGTGGGTGGGGGGATGCCCTTCTAGCTATCAGAATGGGGGATTGGTGGGAGCGGGGGGGCGGTGCATCTGTAACATGTTAAACCCTGAATATGGGTGTAACATATTACAAAAGGTGAACTTATCCTTTAACAAAGGAAAGGAAATTGTCTTTTACAGCTACCCTTCTCCCTCCCCGGCGTAACCCATATAGTTAAATACTTACCTTCAGATCTTCACTGTACTGTCATGGCCAGTGCCGCTGAGCCTTTGCATGAATAACGTTGTGGCTATTTGCATGTTGGCGGATGCCTCATTCATTCTTCTAGCTGGGTCTGTACTACTCTGAATGGCTGTGACTGTCCCAACAATTAATGCAAACCTTGTGCAAGCCCAGTGGGCACAGGATTTTCTCTGAGCAAAGGCTGTGAGTTGCTGGGCACGGCAGTGCAATGAAAATCTCCAGAGTAAGGTTGAAGGTAAGTTTTCAGCTATATGGGTCACACTGAAAGAGTAGGAGAAACTTTACTAAAAGTGACATTACCCTTTAAGGGGTAACTAAACTCAAGAACAAACATGTAATATATCACACCTCACAGTTCATAGATGTGGTGGCTGCTTTTGTTTTCTGTTTTTTTAAGCTAAGAACATTTTCAACAAATACACAAAATACCTGCTGAAATGCAATGTCCTTGTCACTTCCTGTGCGCTGCACAAAATAATATCTTCTGTAAACTACAGATTGCCATGACACCCACATGTAATGCAGATGAAGAGGTATGGACATGTTTGTAGTCCATATAAGGAGAGCAGCTTAGGATGACAACCATGGCTCCATCCATAGATACAGTGGTGGAGTAATGTAAGTACCCAAGGACATGAAGTGTATTTTTGTAGGAACACCAGGAGAAAATAAAGCAGTTTGAAAAAAGAAAACAAATGCAGCCACCACACCAAGGACTAGTAATCTGCAATATATTACATTTTAGGTTTAGGGTTTACATACACTTTCAAGAAGAAATTCGGGCCCCTTAAAGTGGTTCTAAAGGCAGAAGTTTTTATTTTATTTTAATGATTTTAATGCGTTTTATGCATTAAACAATATTGTGAAAAGTGTTAAAATTGTCTCTAATGCGCTAACGCAAAACTTAAAGTGATTGTAAAGGCTTTAAGGTTTTTTTTTCCATGAATGCAGGTAAAAAAAACCTTCTCTGTGCAGCAGAGCCCTCCCCCAGCCCACCCTAATACTCACCTGAGCTCCCTCTCAATCCAGCGATGTGCACAAGAGCCTTGACTCTCCAGCCTCCTCATTGGCTGAGACAGCAGCGGGAGCTGATATACAATTTCAGAAGATGTACAGCAGGTGGGAGGCAGAGATTTAATTTCTCAATATGAAGGTAAGTCTATACTGCTGTGCTTAATGACTCTGGCTTGGCTGCTCTTTAACATGAAGGGGGCTGTCACATACTTGTATGAGGAGCCTGAGGTGATGATGGTGGCCGTTTGCACAATTCCTGTCTGGGGACCCCTGGAGGCTGAGACCGAGGGGTGCAAATGTAATGGAAGGGAACAAGTGGCAGGCTGCAGAGGCTGAAGAATGAAAACATGTACAGAAAGTTTGAAAATGTTGTGATGAATACAATGTAACAACGGATACAAGAGATGAGTCATCATTATGTGTAAGCCTTAGCACATGTGATCTCAGTTTATTGGAATAGTGATGAGAGCTATGGACCAACTTCTCTGTACACACGGTACAACGGTAGTACGAACGCTTGTTGTACAACCAAAGTTTTCTAGTCTGCTCATCCAACTTTTGTTGTACGACCATGGCACGTCGGCTGTTTTAATTGCGCATACTAACGGTCGGATGAGCATACAAGATCAGTCCTACGACCATTTGCATATGACCGTCGAACCATGTGTACGAGGCTTTAGGGCTCATTTATCTGTGCATTGTGAGGTCATTCATTGTGCCTGGTACACCAATGCATTAGGGTAACGCACATGAACTATAGCACGCCACAACGCATGACAATGCAACATAGTGCATTGAATTGAAACATGACATGATTAAAACCTTTAAATACATCAAGGGGGTGAATAAGGTTCAGGGGGGCAGTCTTTTCAATATGAAACCAAAATCAAGAACACGGGGACATGACCTCAAACTAACTGGGGGGAAGTTCAAAACTAATCTTAGAAAGTATTATTTACTGAAAGGGTGGTTGATGATTGGAATAAACTACCAACAGAGGTTGTGAGACAGTCAACAGTAAATGGCTTCAAACATGCTTGGGATAAACATAAATCTATAGTCAGACAACAAGGTTAATGGGAAAAAACAAAACAAAAACAAACAAACAAAAAAAAAGGCAGACTTGATGGACTACTCAGTCGTTTTGTGCCATCACTTTTCTATGTTTCTATGAATTATGAATTTTGTGAAATATCCTATTATCAGAACCTTTTGGTACATTAGCAGCCCATTATTTTCAATGGGCCGCCTTAACATCACACACGAAAGGTTGCAACATAACACGCAATAATCCACCATGAAAATGTAACTGAGCAGTGAGGCATATGGAACTAATAACCACTGATAGGTCCTAAATCAGACAAAGCCGAGGCTACATTTTCACAGGCATTTATTAACGCTGTGAATCCCAGTGGTAAGAATCTATTTACTAAGCACAAGAATCTGACTGTCTTGAATAGCTGCAGCTGACAACGTGTCATTGCACTGTACAGGCTCAGTGGTTGCAGCTATCAGCACACAGCTGTCATTCCCAGCCACAGAAATCAGTAGGCTATTGCTGCTAGGATTCACAGTGGGGTTAAACTCCCATGTGAATGTAGCCTAAAAATCCCAAATGTTGGGCTGACACCAAAACCGTAATAGAGGGGAAATCTTCCAATGGGAACGCTAGTTCTTGTGATATCCTGTGATTCCCTCACATTGGAGGGATTTCCTCTCACTTCCTGTTTTGGCCTATGGGACGGGAAGTAAAGGAATATCTCCACAATGGGCCACAGATGGCAAAAAAAAATACATGGAGGTTATAACCATTCCTTACTCTATCTAAAATGAAAAAAAAAAAAAACGTTTTGCCTATAGTTCTATTTTAAAGCCTCACTCCTCGATTCCAGCCACAGGAAATCACTGAAATATGTAAACTGTCATTGCTGACATTGTGAAAATGTTGTGTGTCTGGCTATCTCTGGTCCCATTACTGAGTCACTAAGAACAAGCATGCATGCAGCAAACAAAGTGTAAGGGCCTTTTCACACTGGAGGCGGTGGGCGTTAGCGTTAAATCCCCGCTAGTCACAGCAGGGATTTACCGCCTTTATAGCGGTGCTACGGCGGCGGGAGCGATGCACTTTTAACCCCCCACAAGGGGTTAAAACGGGGTTAAAAGTGCCTGCGCTCTGCGTTTCCGAGGCGGTGTGCAGCCGCTTTGGAAGTGCTATCCCATTGTTTTCAATAGACAGGGGCGGTGGAGGAGCGGTATATTACCGCTTACTGCACCGCCCCAAAGGTGCGGCTTGCAGGACTTTTTGTAACGTCCTGCAAGCGCGATGCCCCAATGTGTTTCACATTGGGGTGGATGGGGAGGGATTTTTGAGGTGCTTTACAGGCGCTATTTTTAGCCAAATAGCGCCTGTAAAGCTCCTCATGTGAAAGGGGTCTAAAGCCTCGTACACACGATGCGACGATCGTACGACCGAACGGCCCAAATCGTATGTTGGCTGTTGTATCTCGCGTACTGACATGCACTAAGCGATCGTACGACCAAGCCGAACGTAGTGACGTGTTACGAGCGAATAAAGAGGAAGTTCAGGTGCATGTGGTTTGTGAATTAGGAATGAACGGACACTTCCTGGCGTTCCTGACTTCTGAGCATGCGTGTTTTGCACATACAGCTTGTTGGACCAACTTCTCTGTACACACGGTACAATGGTCATACGACCGCTTGTTGGTACAAAAGTTTTCTAGTCTGCTCATCCAACTTCTGTTGTACGACCGTCGTATGTCAGCTGTTCTATTCGCACGTACTAACGGTCGGATGATCATACAACAAGTGGTCGTATGACCGTTTTCATATGATCGTCGCATCGTGTACGAGGCTTAAGTCTTTTGATCTGTGTACCTGTTGCAGGCTTGCAGCTCAGTCACTCAGTGCTGAAGAGGATCCACATACAGACACGCACCTAGCATTTTCAGGAGTTTACCCGCCTCTGTATTTCTCTAACATAGGGTTCATTTGAAGCAGGGGCCTCCAAACTTTTTAAACAAGGGGCCAATTTACTGCCCTTCAGACTTTAGCGGGGCTGAGCTGTGGCCATTAGGAATAGATAATGCCCCAGCTTGGTAGTTGGTGGGAGTAAAAAAATTACACACCATCCCTGTGGTTAGGAGTAGGCAGAATAATGCCCCATCAGTGGTATTAGTGGCAGGAATAGTGCCCCATTGTTGGTGCCATTGGGGAGAATAATAACCCATTATTGGTGCCAGTGGAAAGAATAGTGTCCCATCGTTGGTGTCAGTGGGAGCAATAGTGCCCAATCCTTGGTATCAGTGGGAGGAATATTGCCTCATCATTGGTGTCAGTAGGAGGAATAGTGTCCCATTCTTAGTGTCAGTGGGAGGGATAGTGCCCCATCATTGGTGTCAGTGGCAGGAATAGTGTCCCATCCTTGATGTCAGTGGAAAGAATAGTGTCCCATCATTGGTGTCAGTGGGAGGAATAGTGCCCAATCCTTGTTATCAGTGGGAGGAATATTGCCTCATCATTGGTGTCAGTGGGAGGAATATTGCCTCGTTGATGTTAGTGGATGGAATAGTGTCCCAACCTTGGTGTCAGTGGGAGGACTAATACCCAATCCTTGATATCAGTGGGAGGAATATTGCCTCATTGTTGGTGTCCGTGGGAGGAATATTGCCTCGTTTGTGTAAGTGGATGGAATAGTGTCCCAACCTTGGTGTCTGTGGGAGGATTAATGCTGAATCCTTGGTATCATTGGGGAGAATATTGCCTCATTGTTGGTGTCAGTGGGAGGAATAGTGCTCCATCAATGGTGTCAGTAGAATAATTTATGTGCCATTATTGGTGTCATTGTGAGGAATAATACCCCATTACTGTGTCAGAGGTAGGATTCGTGCATTCTGTTAATGGGAGGAATAGGGTGCCAAGGGCTGCATCTGCCCCTTGGGTTGCAGTTTGGAGGCCACTGATTTAAAGGAAAGAAGAAGTAAATATTACCATCACTGACCTCCTTCTGAAAATGTTAGTTGCCTGGCTGTCTCTGGCTTCCGTACTGTTTGAGTCACTCTCTTGGGGCAAGCATGCAGTTTTTGGAATCAGAGGAAACTTCCGATCTATGCTACAGGCTCCATTTTGTCAGTAAAAGCCAGATAACAAGGATAACTTGCCACACATTTGTGGCAGTGTTGAATTGTAAGTCTGTTAACTTGCTGCACATTTTCACTGCCACGATGTACACTTGCAGGGTACTTGAAGCACTAGTTCTAGCTGACACTTTCCCAATTTGTAGCAATTGTTTTGTGGCAAGTCTCTAGCAAGAGCAAAGTTGCAGTGGTGAGTCTACAGCAAGAGCTCTGCAAGTCTACAGCATGAAAATTCAGCCACAGTGCCCCCTGTGGTGGGATGATTATTGCACAACATAACTGAACCAGAACTTGCAGCAGACTTGCAGAATGTTTGCAAAGAAAGTTGGTCTGGAGTCATGCAATGCAGACTTGCTACAATTGTGCGACAAACTTGTGAAGCCTGGCAAGTCTAGCAATAGCTTAGCAAGTCATTTTCAAACTTGCAGCTCAGTTGCTTGCTATCTGGGAAGCTTCAATATCAGGCTACAATCACACATTACATGCATTGAGCAGCCCATTGGCTTCAATGAGCTGCCCTACACGTGACAAACATGGAAAAGTAGCTCATCTTTCTGAGTTTCAAGCACCGTGTGCATTTTAACAAAGCGCTTTACCGTATTTTTCACACCTTTTTGTGTGAACATGTGCGTCTGCTTGCCATGTTTGGGGTGCTATTAACAATGAATGACAGCAGCAAGGGTAAAATCCATGTTTGCTGTGTGTGTGCATTCACATGTAGAGTTCTCACACTTGGTACAGAAAAAAAAACTACAAAGCTTGCTGCTTAAAAATAGGGGAGCGAGCGACTTGCTGTGTTTTTTTGCACGCCCCCCATAGTGTGGGGGTGATAATATGAATGGCCCCGGTGTCACCCATCTATGCAGCTTTGTGTCTTATCGTGCCATGCAAACAGGGCAGCTCATTCAGGGCAGGGCTGTACAATGCACCGCTCGGAGCTTCGCATTTGCCAGTTTTGTCGCATGTTTTGGTGCAATTCTGCATACGTTTTACAAAACGTGAGACGACCTTCATTATATATAAGAAATGCCTTGTTATAAAAGATGTGAACCCCAAAGGTGATATGAACTGCTCTGCTGTGTCTGTCATGTGTAGGCAATCCCATTGGAATGAATGCGGTGTCCTGTGTGTGTAGCTACACTGGGTGCTTATGCATTGGGCACCAGACGCTACAGTGTGACTACAGCTTGTATATAGTCAGAGGTGCTCGGTGCTGGGAGTGAAATACACACAGAAATATCACTGCACACAGCACAGCTCACTCCCATCCTCCTCACACACCGCCTCCTCCATCCACACCTCTGCCCGGGGCGGGGACACGCTCTGCCGACATACCGCATTGCGATTGGCCAGTTCGAAGCCCTGAAGTCAGAAAGAACCAATCGGGTTAAAGAGAGAGTTTGCGGCTGGGTAGGCGGCTTGTCTGAACTGCAGGGCTGTGGTGGGAGTGTGAGTGGCCAGTGATTGGGAGACAGCGCTATGCCTGGGATTCTATGACTGAGCTCTGCGACCATACCAGCCGGACTGACTACACCGGGCTCCGCCAAGGACAAGTGAGTGATGCGAAGTGTGCCCAACGTCTGATACAGGGCAATGAGGGCAGAAGAGTGATGGCATGGTCTGCTGTGATTGGATGAGGGGCACAGGAGAACCTGGTATACTACTGGGCTGTTCACTGGGGTTTACCTATGACCCTCCTCATCCCTCTTTATATCACATGACCCCCTCATCCCTTTTTTTATATCACATGACCCCCTCATCCCTCTTTTTATATCACATGACCCCCTCATCCCTCTTTTTATATCACATGACCCCCTCATCCCTCTTTTTATATCACATGACCCCCTCATCCCTCTTTTTATATCA
>BLSH010056899.1:612471-626617 GCA_018402905.1 Glandirana rugosa
CCCCAGTACACTATATTTTTCTCCCTACTCTTCCCAGTACACTATATTTTTCTCCCTACTCCCCCAGTACACTCGTCCCTCTTTTTATATCACATGACCCCTCTCGTCCCTCTTTTTATATCACATGACCCCCCTCGTCCCTCTTTTTATATCACATGACCCCCCTCGTCCCTCTTTTTATATCACATGACCCCTCTCGTCCCTCTTTTTACATCACATGACCCCTCTCGTCCCTCTTTTTACATCACATGACCCCTCTCGTCCCTCTTTTTATATCACATGACCCCTCTCGTCCCTCTTTTTATATCACATGACCCCTCTCATCCCTCTTTTTATATCACATGACCCCTCTCATCCCTCTTTTTATAAAACATGCCCCATATGATCCTCTGCCTTAGTGTCAATCAGCAGTATTCCATACGTTAGCATGGTGTTAGTCTGTTGTTGCATGCATGATGTCAGTAGAGGGAATGCCTTATCAGCAGTAGGAATGTATGTCTTGATGGAGGGACTGGTCCTGATCCCAGGAATGGAGAGGCCCTTCTATTGCTCTGGAAGAGGAACTGGTGACTCACTGACAGGGAGCTGAAGTCATGCTGCTACAATTTTGTCTCCCTGAGTCAGCAGTGTGTTTTGTTGCTGTTTTGTTACTAAAGAAAAACCCATGTTACACATTTTGATGGGCTTGCAGACCCCATGTGCTACTTTAATGATACAGTGACATACGGCTCTCTAGTAGGTTTGTTTTTCTTTAGTGGAATGTTACAGCCAAACTTAGTTTGCCAATAGCAATTACCAAGAGGAAATGTAATATATTGCTACTTACCAGTCCTTAAATGTGGTGGCTGCATTATTTTTTTTTTTCTTCAGAACAGAAAACTACTTATTGATCCTGTAAGAAATCTAGTATGCTTGTAACTTCCTGTTCACTGAATTGAAATCTCAAACAATATTATCGGCTCTAATCCATTCTCTTCTGTGAACTACAGAACGCCTCCCCCATGTAATAAAGATTAGTAGGCGAGGGGTATATGTAGTTCACATCAGGAGATCATTTTTGGGTAATCAACGATGCTCCTCTGCAGATTCAGTATGTTGAGTGAGCATTGTCACTTTCAGACAGGAAATGTGTTACAGGCAGGGAAATCTTTAAAAAAAAAAAAAAAAAAAAACGTGGAAAATTAGAACTGCGGCCAGCACATCCTAAGACTGCTAATGTGGTATTAAAGGTTCGGCTTTAAAAAAAATAAACTGTCATACTTGCCTGCACAGAGCAGCCCTTCTCATCCTCTACTTTGGTTCCCTGCCAGTGTTCCTGGCTACACTCCCTGGTTCTCCCCCCTTGACAAGTGCCCCCCAATAGCATGCTGCTTGCTGTTGGGGCACAGGTGCATGCTCACTCCTGAGCCCTGCTCTATGGCTCCTTTCACACCGAGGCGTTGGAAAAAAGCCTGTAAAATCCTGTAAAACGCCATGATTTTAGTGTGTGTTTTTGCTGCGCTTTTGAAGCGCTATATAGCACCCCTCGAATGACGTTTTTTAAGCGCTTTTCAAGCTTTTGTGTTTCAATCATGTGACCTTTCCACAGCCTCAGTACACATTTCATGCGTTTTTCAATCGCTTAACCATTATTTTCAATGGACATGGGTGTTTTTGAAGAGCTATTTTGAGTGCACAAAACAAACTGAAAAGATGCTGCTTGCAGGACTTTTAGCAACACCTATCAAGAGCAACGCCTCAGTGTGAAAGCATCCATTGAGATGCATTGGGAGTGTTTTTGGTGTGCTTTTTATGTGCTAATTTTAGAGCAAAAATGCCTTAGTGTGAAAGGGGTCTAAGTGTCCTTAAGACACAAAGTACCATGGCTGGGTCCATAGGCGTCCGCAGAACTTTTTTCAGGGGGGGGGGCATCATTTTAAAGCGGTAGTAAACCCGCTGCTAAAAAAAAAAAATAAAAAAAAATCCTGCAAGACAATAGCATAATATGTTAGTGTGCATTGCATACTAACATATTATGAAATACTTACCTTAGAACGAGGCCCCCGATGCCCGAGTCGGTCAGCGCTAAGGACGCTGACATGTTTGTCCTCTTCTGTCTTCCGGGTACGCGGCTCCGGCGCTGTGGGGTCACCCATGCTCCGCCCCTTTCGAAATGTCATGATGGGGAGGGGCTTTGCCGCGACTTGCAATTATTTATTTTAAAGGGGGAAACGGCAGACTTTATTCCAGGCATGTGCTTTGTACAGGGTGCAGATTTCAGGAGTGTGCTGTGTACAGGGTGCAGATTCCAGGCGTGTGCTATGTACAGGGTGCAGATTCCAGGCGTGTGCTATGTACAGGGTGCAGATTCCAGGCGTGTGCTTTGTACAGGGTGCAGATTCCAGGCGTGTGCTATGTACAGGGTGCAGATTCCAGGCGTGTGCTATGTACAGGGTGCAGATTGCAGGCGTGTGCTATGTACAGGGTGCAGATTGCAGGAGTGTGCTATTCACATGGTGCAGATTCCAGGCATGTGCTATGTACATGGTGCAGATTCCAGGCATGTGCTATGTACAGGGTTCAGATTCCAGGAGTGTGCTATGCCAGTATACATATCCAATCCCCCGCACAGAGCTCTCCCCCCCCCCCCCCCACAGAAAAGAATTGTCTATAACTCACATTGGCAGGTCAGGCTCCTGGCACAGGCTTCTGCAGGTCAGTGCTGTCTTAACACCGGACGATGGAAAGCCCTGCCGGCTGCTGTCCACGGTGTAATCTTCCTTCCTGTGCCGGGAGCTGGTACATGGAGTGTTCCAGCACCTGCTCACAATCTGCGCAGACACATTGCGATCCCTGATTCCAGGGGGGGGGGGCACTTGCCCCTACCTGCGGACGCCCATGGCTGGGTCTCAGCCCCGCCCCTGCTCTCTCCTCATTTGCTTACTGGCTGTGATTGACCACATTGGGAGCTAATCGCTCCGGCTGCTGTCTTAGCCAATGAGGAGAGAGAGTCCCGGGACAGCTGAGGCTCTCAATGTATTGGGGGGGGGGGGCTCTATGTGGGGAGCAGCCTTTTACAAGCAATTTTAATGTGGTTCTAAAGCCTCAAGGTTTTTTTTTTTTTCTTTTATACCTTAATGCATTCAATCCGATTCAGCGATGTGCCACAGTTTCCCTCATTGGGCCATTGGCTCCCACTGCTATCAATCAAATGCCGTGATGAGGGGGCGAGGCTGAGTTTCCCGGTCAGTGTCAATAGACCCAGGCTGGGCAGCTCGGGAGCTAGAATGCGTAGGTGCCCACAGGGCAAGTGTCTTTCCCTGGGGGCACTCGCCGAAGAGGGGGGGCCTGGAACGCCAAAGGGGGACCCCAGAAAAGGAGGATTGGGGTTGCTCTGTGCAAAACCATTGCACAGGACAGTTAAGTATGACATGTTTGTTATTTTGGTTTAAAAAAAAAAAAGGTTTATAATCACAAGTTCATTTTCGATGAACATGGATCCCTATTTAACAATGTCCAAAGGTGCGGAAACTCGCTAAAATGCAGAGGTGTATATGCACACTAAAGATGATGCAATAATAGTGCAGTGCTAGAAACCGTGAATAAGCAAAAATATTGACATACAGAGAGGAACACACAGCCCTCAAAAGAACATAAAATAGTGAAAACAAATGGTAACATGTATAACGTGCAAATAAGTCCACCGAGTTAAAAGGAACATCTATGCATATATGTCCATCAAAATAATCAACGAGCATTAGTAGCATGTTATCTTCCGTGATCCATAGCGAAAGACAAATACCGATGCTGGACCAATATAATATAGGTGGAGGTGCCGTGCTCCCTAGAATAATGTATCAAAGCTCCTTACCAGACCAAGTTGACCACTAGGTTATAGGTGGTCAAAAGCGCACATGGGGAATTGGACTGTCCCTCTGACCATATGTCCTTATGATTCCAGATTACACTCCAAAGTAAAGCTGAAGGAACTCTCTCATGGTGTAGTACAATAACAGAACTTTAATAGCAAAATAAGTATTGCATTTACAATAAGGTAGAGGATAAAAGCTCAATGAACATCCCTACAGAGTGAACAGCGTTCCTATGGGCTCTGCTGCTGGGTACAAAACCATCCGACCAATTGAAAGCAAATAGCATGATGATGCCACTGTGTCTTAGGCACTTCCCTACATGTTTTGTCATAGAGGACGTCGTCTGGTGGACGAGCCAGAAATGCACACTAAAGCTGGCCACAAACTTTGCAAATTTTGGCTAAATCTGGGTGGACCAGTGGAAATGCGCTTTGTGGCTGTCAAACCCTCCAGTCCAACATCCTTTAATTGGAAATCCAAGGAGCTGGGCGAAAAATTGTCAGACGCAAGTGCTGTTTGGGTATTCAATAGCTCAGCAGGGGGATTCAGCCAGCTGCACTGTATAGCATGCTTATAGGAATATGTTGGACGCAGGCTGAACAAAAATAAACATCTATCAGTGTATGGCCAACCTAAGGACCGTGTCATAGTCATCAACTTTGGAACAAATATTGTGTGCAGCCACAAACCTATGCTGTGGTTGTTTGTAGTTGGCTTTAGCAATGCACCTACCAATTGCAAGTGTGCCATGGTCATCAGCAGCTGCATTGGATGACATGAGTAACTGCTGAATCAGGCAATGCCCAAACTCAAAAATCCAAGAGGTCATCTTTGACACTCTTTGCCTTTGGCTTCAAAATCTGGTGAAGCACATAAACAGACCAACAAGTAGAAGGTATTTGGCTTCAAAATTTGGTGAGGCCCATACACAGACCAACAGGTTAGAAGAATTGGTCATGTGAAGGCTTCTTTGTGTGTGTGTAATATCCTCCTCCTTGTATGACTGCTTCTAATGTTTCCTGCACAGTAAGGCCAGTTTTTCCAGGGGAAGTATTCCCGTTATTCCTGTTCTGGTGACAACTCATATATTTGGATTTTTCTGCGCACTCAGTCCTGGGGACAATAGAGACCAGGCAAATGGAGATGATGAACCTTCCCAGTGAACACACCATCAGCAATAAAAACACGATAGAGCTATGGTTCTCAACTCCTGTGCTTGGGACCCACTAACAGGCCAGGTTTGCAGGATAACTGAAATACATCATATGTGATATCATTTGCTGCTCAGTGAATGCAGTATTCTGGTCTGCATCTCCTCAAGGTAATGCTTAAAATCTGGCCTGTTGGTGGGTCCTGAGGGCAGGAGTTGAGAACGACTGCGATAGAGGTTTTACCCTTCCCTTACTCTATACAAAACTACCAATATTGTTTTGGCATTATATGCACTTTAATTCTGCCCCAAATGCTATTCTTGGGACTTTTTCTGATGATCAGAATGCGTTTCTATATTGTGAGGAGTCTTGGTACAAAGTAAGTATGCACATCTCATACCTGAGGGACTGTTGTAGTAGTCGTTGCTACTACAGTGATGGACAAAATCTTTCAGGTCCTGTGACAGATGACTTCCCCCTCTATACACTTACCACAGGGGATTGCTTTCTTGGTACAGTCACCATTTACGTATAGAATGCCTTGTGTTTGTATAGTGAATGCAAGTTGTTATGTGATTTGACAACGTGGAGATCGTGGCGTCATCGCCCCTTTTCTCCACTTTGTCCAATCAGAGAAAATCTTGTATTCATTGAAAAAGATACAAAGTGATGTGTGAATAGTGGCAGTGCTGAGAAGTGACCCCCTGTGGTCAGTGTGCAGTGGGGAAGCCCCATCTACTACAGCGATGGTCTCCTTCCTCAGCGGAGTGTCAGGCGTGAGACCTGCATATTTACATTGTGCCAAGCTGGACCAATGCAAGTATGCAGTAAAGATCATAGCTGGAGTTCAGCTCTTATCCACACAAATCTATCCTTAGCTGTTTTGCTTATTTAAGGAATAAAGGCATAATGATTTCTCTTGTTTCCAGAAACCTTTTCCTGATCTGTCACATCCTTCACACACAAATGTTTTGCTCTGACAGCCAAAGAGACAATAACCTCATGTTTTTCACTCTTTGTAGCTTGTAATAGAAATAAGAAGTGACCTCATTGTTTTGTCCATTCATTTTTTACAGAGGATGAAAACTTTGGCTTCAGTGCTTTCTGGGACATACACTATATTACCAAAAGTATTGGGACACCTACCTTTACTTGAACTTTAATGGTATTCCATTCTTAGTCCGTAGGGTTCAATATTGAGTTGGCCCACCCTTTGCAGCTATAACAGCTTCAACTCTTCTGGAAAGGCTGCCCACAAGGTTTAGGAGTGTGTCTACGGGAATGTTTGACCATTCTTCCAGAAGTGCATTTGTGAGGTCAGGCACGGATGTTGGACGAGAAGGCTTGCATGCTCTGCTCCAATTCATTCCAACAGTGTTCTATCGGGTTGAGGTCAGGACTCTGTGCAGGCCAGTCAAGTTCCTCCATCCCAAACTCCCTCATCCATGTTTTTATGGACCTTGCTTTGTGCACTGGTGAGCAGTCATGTTGGAACAGGAAGGGACCATCCCCAAACTGTTCCCACAAAGGAGGGAGCATGAAATTGTCCAAAATGTCTTGGCATGCTGACGCCTTAAGAGTTCCCTTCACTGGAAAACAACCCCATGCCATAATCCTTCCCCCACCAAATACTTTGGACCAGTAAGATAAATAAGAATGTAGACTGCGAGCCAGGCCTTCTCGTCCACATCAGTGCCTGACCTCACAAATGCGCTTCTGGAAGAATGGTCAAACATTCCCATAGACACACTCCTAAACCTTGTGCACAGCCTTCCCAGAAGAGTTGAAGTTATTATAGCTGCAAAGGGTGGGCCAATCCAATATTGAACCCTATGAACTAAAACTGAGATGCCATTAAAGTTCATGTGCGTGCAAAGGCAGGCGTCCCAATACTTGTGGTCATTGCTTAAAGTGATTCTAAACTTCTTTTTTTAACTTCTCTGGTTTTTACTTGTCAGGTTGTTGTAACCACTTTAAGACCGCCTGCCGCAGTTATACTGTACAGAGGGGCAGAATGGGTTTCTGCCTATGTAAACACGGCGGATCCCTGTTCTAACAGGGGATCAGGAACAGTGATCTCTCTGTATTCCCAGTCAGTCCACTCCCCCTACAGTTAGAAAGCACCTCCCTAGGACACACTTAACCCTTAGATCGCCCCTTGTGTTAACCCCTTCCCTGCCAGTGTCATTTATACAGCGATCAGTGCATTTTTATAGCACTGATCACTGTATCGGTGTCCCTGGTTCCCAAAAAGTGTCACTTGGGGTTGGATTTGTCTGCCACAACGTTGCAGTCCGGCTAAAAATCGCAGATCGCCACCATTACCAGTAAAAACAATAGTAAACATTAAGTCCATAAATTTATCCCCTATTTTGATGACGCTATAACTTTTGCGCAAACCAATCAATATACGCTCATTGGGATTTTTTTTACCAAAAACATGTAGAATGCATATTGGCCTAAACTGATGAATACATTTTTTTTTTTTTTTTGGGATCTGTATTTGGATCTGTATACCACCAAAAGAAAGCTCTATTTGTGGGGGGGGGAAAAGGACATCAATTTTGTTTGGGTACAATGTTGCACGACCGCGCAATTGTTGGTTAAAGTAACGCAGTGCCATATCGCAAAAAATGGCCTGGTCAGGAAGGGGTGAATCCTTCTGGGGCTGAAGTGGGTAAAGTGGCAGTAAACTCATATTTTATTTTTAAAATATCTCCTAAACATGCACCATTTAGGAGACATTCTAGCGAGCAGCAGCTGGTGACGTCACTGGCGCATGCGCGCTGAAGGAATGGCATACCCCTGCCATTCCTTCAGAGCTCTATACCATGGCCTGAGACTCCATGGCATATGCACCGGAGTGACGTTATCACGGCTCGGCCAACCAAGCAGCTGCAGCCCGCGAAACTGGAAGGAAGACCAGGTGAAGATGGAAGCCTCTGCAGCGGTGACAGCACACCTCTGGAGGGCTTTATTTCAAGGTAAGCCCTTCATAATGTGCTAGTATATGAAACTAGCACATTATGTCTTTGCCTTGCAGGGGGGAACTTATTTATTTGTATTTTATTTCTACCACTTTAACAACATCTGCAGATCGACATTCATACCTTTTTTGATCTGTACACTTCTCAACCTTTTACGGTGAAGTACCCCTGCAAGTCTAAAAAAAATTTCCCAAGTACCCCTGTCTCGAGAAAGTGATGGGCACTGATAGGCAGCACTAATAGGAGGCTGTACTGATAGAACGTACTGATGGTTGAGCATGCTGGCATGTGTAGTTCCTGAGCAGGCAGGACTCCCCTTTTTTTCAGGGAGCCGCAGCAGGCATCTTCACAGATGGCAGGCAGGGCATCTGAGGTGCGCTGGAGAGGGGGAGGAGATGTGGCCGCCTGGTCAGCCAGCCCTGGCTTGGGAAACGTCTTTCGAGCTGCGCGCATTGACTGGACCCTGGGCACCTACCACCAGGAATGGCAATGCTACCTAGGCGCCACGGGTGGAAATCAGCGGTAAGTTTTTTTTTTTTTTTTTTTTTTTTTTTTTTTTTGAGTTTTTTTTTTTAAATGAACTTTAATGCAGCTAGAGCTCTGATTCTTGTGACACAAGTATACTCTGTATAAAAAATATTTATATAAATTGCTACAAAAGCTATAACACATTGGTTGAACCTTCAAAAAAAATGTTGAAGTGTAGAATTGACCCCAAGCCATCACAAATTGCACCTTTTAAATGCAAACCCTGAGTATTGCTATTACAATTCTTTTCAGTTAAATAAGCCCTGAAGACTCATTCTTATGAACCTACCCGACTATGAAATATTTTGAGAATCCAGGCTGCCTTAGCAAGAATTTGGTACTTATGTCTATATTCTTGTTTTTCATGGAAATATTGTTAAATAGTGAAATTACATTTTGTTACAAAGAAGTTCTGTTTACAAAATGTCACAGGGCTGTCTTCTAGTGGAGAAATTCCTTGGCATTACATGCCTGGCAATAATCTTGCAATGCCTTCCATTCAGTAGCCGCCCACATAGACCACTGCAATGAATAGCTACTGCCCCAGGACTAGAGGTTCTTTGATTATGGTATTGTTCCCTGTATTGCCTTTGTTCATTGAAAAGTCTTGATATATAAATTCTGTGTTTCTTGTATTCCACCTGTTACTGGTTTAATTTCTGTGTTCAAGTCATACATAAAAAAATGATATGTTTTCAGATACGCCATTTTTTTGCTCTTCTGCGGTGTGGGGTGAATCTGGAAGAGGCAAGTAGAGATGTTACTATTGACTGTACCAGTGTTTCTCAACTCCAATCCTCAAGGCACACCAACAGGTCATGTTTTCATGATTTCCCTCAGATGAAACGGCTGTGGTAATTACTAAGGCAGTGACACTGATCAAATCACCTGTGCAAAATAATGAAGGGCCTGAAAACATGACCCATTGGTGGGCCTTGAGGACTGGAGTTGAGAAACACTGGACTATACTGACACCTTTCCTTTTTCCAGTTCTAATAGTTTGATGGTTCTTAACCACTTCTCTTTAGGTGGACGTCTATTGACGTCCTGCCTTTGAGTGGTGATATCTGAATGGTGCCTGCAGCAAAATAAATAATAAAAAAAATTAAAAATTTAAAGCGCTCCGTCCCGCCGAGCTCCTGCGAAGAAGCGAATGCATACGTAAGTCCCGCCCACATATATAAACGTAGTTCAAACCACACATGTGAGGTATCGTCGCGATCGTTAGAGCGAGAGCAACAATTCTAGCACCAGACTTCCTCTGTAACTCAAAAGTGCTAACCTGTAGAATTTTTTGAACGTCACCAATGGAGATTTTTAAGTTGCAAACTTTTGTCGCCATTCCGTGAGCGAACGCAATTTTGAAACATGACATGTTGGGTATCATTTTACTCGGTGTAACGTGGCCTAACTTTACTGTTTTCTTATTTTTTAACTAAAAAAACTGAATTTATTCAAAAAAATGCACGCTTGGAAGACTGCTGCACAAATACGGTGTGACAAAGTTTTGCAATAACCTCCATTTTATTCTCCAGGGTGTTAGGAAAAAAAATATAGAATGTTTGGGGGTTTTAAGTAATTTTATAGCAAAAAAAATGATTTTAAATTGTAACACCGAACCCAAAAAACAGGCTTGGTATGGAAGTGGTTAATGATGAAAACGTAACATAAACCTGTGCCCAGACTAAAGTATTCGCATTTTCTGATCAAGTAGACTCAGTTCACATATACAGTGGATATAAAAAGTCTACACACCACCTGGTAAAATGTCAGGTTTCTGTGATGTAAAAAAAGAGACAAAGATGGATCATTTAAGAACTTTTTCCACCTTTTTAATGTGACCTATAAACTGGACAACTCAATTGAACAATAAATTGAAATATTTTATGTGGAGGAAATTAACCACTTGCCGACCGCCAACCGCAGGTTGACGGCGACAAGGTGGTTCGTTATCGCAAATCGCCGTCATACGACGGCGGCTGCGATAACGCTCACTGTGTTCGGGGAGGGCCAGGGAGCGGGTGCGGCGGCTTCGATTGCCGCCGGCTACCCGCGATGGCCCCCCCCGGAGCGAGTGAGCGGAGGTCCGTGTATGTAAACACGGACCTCCGCTCTGTGTGAGGGGGAAGGGCTGTGATCACAGCCTTCCTTTACGTGAAGGCTGTGATAACTTCCCTTCCCCTGTTAGGGCAGTCCCCATACAGTTAGAACACGCCCAGGGAACATAGTTAACCCTTAGAGCGCCCCCTGCAGGTTAACCCCTTCACTGCCAATGGCATTTACACAGTAATCCGTGCATTTTTATAGCACTGATCGCTGTATAAATGCCAATGGTCCCAAAAAAGTGTCAAAATGGTCCAACATGTCCGCTAAAATATCGCAGTACCGCAAAAAATCGCAGATCGCCGCCATTTTTAGTAAAAAATAAAAATAAAATAAAAACCCCAAAAATGAATTCTCATCATCCGTAAACGCGGCCACTTTTGCGCAAACCAATCAATAGACGCCGATTGCGATTTTTTTTTATCGCAAATATGAGGAAGAATATAAATCGGCCAAAAACGGTGAAAAAAAATGTTTTTTTATATTTTTTTTTTGGATTTGTATTCTAGCAAAAAGTAAGAAATTTGTGTTTTTTTGCAAAATTGTCGCTCTTCTTTTGTTTTTATAGCGGCGATCAGAAATGACGCAGAGGTGATCAAATACCACCAAAAGAAAGCTCTATTTGTGGGAAAAAAAGGACGCAAATTTCGTTTGGGTACAACGTCGCACGACCGCGCAGTTTTCAGTTAAAGCGACGCAGCGCCGAATCGCAAAAAGGGCTCCGGTCCTAAAGCTGGAAATCCTTCCGGGGCTGAAGTGGTTAAAAATGATAAACTAAAATAGTATGGTTGCTTAAGTGTGCACACCCTTAAAGTAATGCTTTGTTGAAGCACCATTTGATTTTTATTACCGCACTCGTCTTTTTGGGTATGAGTCTATCAGCATGGCACATCTTGACTTGGCAATATTTGCCCACTCTTCTTTGCAAAAACACTCCAAATTTGTCAGATTGTGAGGGCATCTCCTGTGCACAGCCCGCTTCAGATCACCCCACAGATTTTCAATGGGATTCAGGTCTGGGCTCTGGCTGGGCCATTCCAAAACTTTCATCTTCTGGTGAAGCCATTTGTTGTCATGCTGAAAGATGAAGTTCCTCTTCATGTTCAGCTTTCTAACAGAGGCCTGAAGGTTTTGTGCCAATATTGACTGGTATTTAGAACTGTTCATAAATCCCTCTACCTCAGTGGTTCTCAGCTCCTGTCCTCAGGACCCACCAACAGGCCAGGTTTGCAGGATAACTGAAATACATCACAGGTGATATCATTTGCTGCTCAGTGATTGCAGTATTCTAGTCTGCATCTCCCCAAGGTAATACTGAAAATGTGGCCTGTTAGTGGGTCCCGAGGACTGGAGTTGAGAACCACTGCTCTACCTTGATTGAGGCCCCTGTTCCAGCTGAAGAAAAAACACCCCCCAAGCATGATGCTGCCACCACCATGCTTCACTGTGGGTATGGTGTTCTTTTGGTGATGTGCAGTGTTGCTTTTGTGCCAAACATATCTTTTGGAATTATGGCCAAAAAGTACAACCTTGGATTCATCAGACCAGAATACATTTTCCCACATGCTTTTGGGAGACTTCAGATGTGTTTTTGCAAAATTTAGCCAGGCTTGGATGTTTTTCTTGGTAAGAAAAGGCTTCTGTCTGGTCACTCCACCCATAGCACAAGACACCTGAAGAATACAGGAGTTTGTTGTCACATGTACCACACAGCCAGTACTTGCCAGATATTACTGCAGCTCCTTTAACCACTTCAGCCCCGGAAAAATTTCCCAGGTTAGGACCAGAGCACTTTTTGCGATTCGGCACTGCGTCGATTTAACTGACAATTGCGCGGTCATGCGACGTTGTACCCAATCAAAATTTGCATCCTTTTTTCCCACAAATAGAGCTTTCTTTTGGTGGTATTTGATCCCCTCTGCGTCATTTCTGATCACCGCTATAAACAAAAGAAGAGCGACCATTTTGCAAAATAACCCAAATTTCGGGTCTGCCTGAGTCGCGGGCACACTCCTCAGGAGTGCGGCGGACGCGCGCCCCCTAGCGGCCATTCGCAGATCGCCGGTTTTTTATGGCGATACGTGCCCAGCGTCCACACTGCCGCCGTAAATAGATGGTAGGCAGTGTGGAACTGGTTAATGTTGCTGTAGGCCCCTTGGCAGCCTCCCTGACCAGTTTTTTTTCTAGTTTTTTTTTTTCATCAATTTCGGAGGGATGTCCAGTTCTTGGTAATGTCACTGTTGTGCCATATTTTCTCCACTTGATGATGACCGTCTTCACTGTGTTCCAAGGTATATCTAATGCTTTGGAAATTCTTTTGTACCCTTCTCCTGACTGATACCTTTTAACAATGAGATCCCTCTGATGCTTTGGAAGCTCTCTGTGGACCATGGCTTTTGCTGTATGATGCAAATAAGAAAATGTCAGGAACACTGAACTTTATTTGGGGTTAATCAGGGGCACTTTAAATGATGGCAGGTGTGTACTGACTCCTATTTAACATACATTTGAATGTGATTGCTTAATTCTGAACACAGCTAAAGCCCCAGCTATAAGAGGGTGTGCACACTTATGCGACCACATTATTTTTGTTTTTTTATTTTTACCCCTCCCCAAAAAAAGATTTCAGTCTGAGTTGTACAGTTTATCGGTCACATTAAAGGTAGAGAAAAGGTTTGAAATGATTTATCTTTGTCTCATTTTTTCACAGAAACCTGATATTTTAACAGGTGTGTGTAGACTTTATATATTCATTGGATGTGTCTTGAACCACATCCGATTCACATAACGTGAACCAGACCGACTTGTCCTGGAGTCGGTTCAAACATGTCCAAGGCGGCCACATTCTCTTTTTTTAAAAAGAGTCCTGTGTGATTTTTAGGTCCGGTTCAGGTGCAAATTCAAGTAAAAATTTGCACCTGAACCGGTGAACAAAACTGCACCGGACTCCTTTTAAAAACTGACTGCAAACCGCAGCCAGACATGTGTGAACCTAGCCTAAAACCAGCATCCAATCACATCTGTAGCTATAAGCATTGTAGAATCTCAGCTGTTTTTATACTAGGGTACGTACACACTGGCAGCTAACAGTGTTCAGCACTAGAGTTGAGCGAACTTCTAGAAGTCCGGGTTCTGCTGGTTCGGCCGAACTTCGGGACAAAGTCCGGGTTCGGGTCCGGACAGAACCCGAACTTTGTCCCGGACCCCGAACCCCATTGAAATCAATGGAGACCCGGACTTTTAGGTACAAAAAATGTTGTAAAATAGTCCTGGAAGGTCCTAGAGGTCTGCAAAAGGAAGGAAATGTGGGTAAGGGTGGGACAAGTGACCTACAAAGAAATGGGGACAGGGAAATAACTTTAAATATTTTTTAAAAAATAAAAACATAAAAAATGCAAAAATGGAAATCATCTTCAAAATGGGTCTGAAAAGTATTAATTAACATTAGAGGCCATAGAACTGTTCTAAAATCATCTTCAAACTGTGTCAAAAAAGTATAAATAAGCCGGGAGTACCCATATCACTG
>BLSH010056899.1:627190-649007 GCA_018402905.1 Glandirana rugosa
GTACTTACCGACACGCGACGACATAAACTCATATGTCGTCCCAATATTTTGTGTTCATATCCCATGTTCGTAAACGTTTTTTAGCAAAAGGACATACGTTATGAGCTCAAATCCTATCGTGACAACGTATGTACTCATGTCGTAACGTGTCGGTAAGTATAGATACCCTCCGACACATGATGTGGATCCGACGGGTTCGGTCCTTTTTCTACGACCGTAAACACGACTTATCTCAACTCGCTTGGGCCTGACATTTCAAGCCCACATTAAAATTACCAGAACCCCGGACCCGAACCCGGACTTTTTTTGAAAAGTCCGGGTCCGGGTCCCGGACACCCCAAAGTTCGGTACCGACCCGAACTTTACAGTCCGGGTTCGCTCAACTCTATTCAGCACAAATGCCAGCATCTTTTTCCTGGCTTGGGCAGCCTAGGTGTAGTACACAGCCTCCCATAGATATGAATGGCTGTGCAATGCTGTACTCATGTATGCAACAGTGCTATCCTAAACTCGAGTATTGCATACAGGAAAACGATTTTTTGCAAATGCTTGTACCCTATACTTGTGTTTTATAACCCTGCTGTATACTCAAATACAGCAGCGCACAGCCATTCATGTCTATTGAAGGCTTGTAGGCAGGTGCAGTCTATTTTCTCCTCTGCAGGTGGCGCCCAGCCGCATTGGCAGTGCAGAGGGAGAGGAAGTCAGGAGGAACATGGTTCTTCTATGGTTTCTTTGGGTCAGGCAGAGTCTATTTAAGAACCAGACTACTGACTTTGGCATGTATTCAGCATGTAGGTAGAGTGGGGACAGGTCACCCATCTGTCAGGCACAGTATTAGCATCAGGAAATGGTTCCAGACGAGTAGGGAAAGCATAGGGTCCCACCACCCTTCTTGGAAACCTCTCCACTTGGGCTTGGACCGGCCAGGCCGCATTCTGCCCCTCAAGACAGATGCATGCTGTCAGCTCGGCGGAGGCCTGCTCTGCTACATGATGCCATCAAAACCCGTGAGTGTTCATGGTAGGGCTCTCTTTCACCAGGCTTGTTAACTGTTTTGCACTGACTTCAATACAAGTTCCTTCAACTGCATTGGACTGAGTGTGCGTTATTGCCGCCACACCATACTGCACCCACCCACAGGCTGTACACTATGCACCTAGGCTGCACATAAGTGGGTGTCCTTTTCCACACATCCGGGAGCTCGGGCCAGCAGCCGCTGATGTCAGCAGCCCGGCTCCCTTCTCGCTCTGCTACTGGCCGCCTGGCCAATAGCAGAGTGCAGCAGAGCCTCGCGCATGCACAGTAAGGTGCCCGGCATGAAGCTGTAATGCTACACGTCCAGGTTCCCTTACCCGCAATGGACGCGGCTGCACCCGATCCGAAGATCGGCGGCAGGTGTCGACATCGCTGGACTCTAGGACAGGTAAGTGTCCTATTATTAAAAGTCAGCAGCTACTGTATGTGTAGCTGCTGACTTTTAATTGTTTTCAGCCCTGGGTGGACCTCCGCTTCAAAAATAGTCAATGCTGATTGAGAGAGTAAAAGTGCTACTAAACCCAGGACCCTGCATTTACTATATCTGGTCTCCCACAGTACACAGAACATGGAAATGCAATAGTTTTGTAAATATAAACTGCTAAATACATTTTCTCATCAGCAATTAGAGCAGTCTTCTTCTTACTTCTATCAGTGTCCAGCAGAGCACTGGTTAAAGCTTGTAGGAGGAGTTTTCATTCTCCCCTGACTGTCCTGTGAGACTGCAGGTCCCCTGGCCTTCTGTCTGGACAGTGCTGATCACATGCACTCTCCCAAGAAAAAGGAAAAAAACTCTCTAGCCATACACACCAAATTGAGCATGTGCAGCTTGCCCTCAAGGCTCTGTTCTATCAGGAGATGGTTTGGGGACTGTGGAAGAAGGGGATGCATTCTATGCATTAAAATAAACTCCTGTGTGTAGCAGCCTCCTCTAATACTCTACCCTGAGCCCCCTCTCTCTCCAGCGATGTCCACAATTCCCTCAGCAATCCAGGACACTCCTCCTGATTGGCTGAGACACAGCAGCGGCACCATTGGCTCCCACGGCTGTCAAAGTCAGTCAGCCAATCGGGAGAGAGGGGCTGGGTCGGGGCTCTGTGTTTGAATGGATACATGGAGGTCTGACTCGGCTTGGGTGCCCCCTGTGGCAAGCTGCTGGCTGTGGGGGCACTCGATAGGAGGAGGGGCCAAACTGCACAGAGGAGGTAAGTATAGCATATTTGTTATTTAAAAAAAACAAACAAACAAGCCTTTACAATCACTTTTTAAGAAAGACATATACTTCTTAAACCCGTGGTTTTGTTTTTCCATGAATAATAATTAAGCCTAAAAAGGATTGCAGACAGGTCCCCACACCAGAACTATATAGGCACCATTGGGCAGGAGATCAGTAAATCTCTGCTCAAGGAATCCTTAATGGCCTTTAGAGGACCATGGAATCCCTGGTTGAGAATAGCTGTTGTAAAGTGCTGGAAACCGACTGAAACTGGACTTGGAGCCTTTCTGGTGATCTTTTCATTTTCATTTAGAAGGAATTTATTTCAACATACAAGCAGCTACAGAGGTCAGGGGTGGCTTATTTTTTAAAATGGAACACAGCCTATCTATTTCACTCTTTCAGGCAGTGATGTAGTGCATCAGTACCCCTAGCCTCTTTATATCAGTAACCTAATAATCTATGAACACCTGCTTGTGATGCAGAAGAGCAATTCTGAAATACACTCAGTTCATGCTTATTGTTATCCCTCATAGTTAGAAAGTCTTATGTAAACTAAATGTCATTACTAATAAGTTCCTCCCAGCCACCAATCAGATTCAAAACTTTCTGGGAAGTTTGTACATGACTGGTGATGCCAAAAACAGAGACAGGGAGGAGACTACGCAGCACATTCTTCTGGAAGTACACTCCCAGCGACCCTGTAAAGATACTCGCTGGATTCTGGCTGCAGTAGGGTACAGAAAATTTAGATTAAATTGGTTGTAAAGCCTTAAGGTTTTTCACCTTAATGCATTCAAGCTCTGATCCAGGGATGTGCACAAGCACAGCGGCTCCATCTGAAGTTGCTCTTCTCATTAGACAGATTGATAGCAGCAGGAGCTATTGTCTACTGCTGCTGTCAATCAAAAGCTGTGACACAAGAGGAAGTAGCGGGGCCAAGTTCCGCTGTCTGTCAATGGACGGGGCAGCAGGACTTGGGAGCGAGTCTGCACGGGTAAGAAAGCAGCTTTCTGTGGAGGCATCTGGATCACCGACGGGACCCTAGAAGAGGAGGATCAGGGCTGTTCTGTGCAAAACCATTGCACAGAGCAGGTAAGTATAACGTTTGTTATTTAAAAAAAAAATGTTTACAATCACTTTAAAGGCTCATGTACACTGCAGCTCAAAAAAGAAAGCTGCTTTTAATGACATTTGAGCATTTATTTCAGCTCAAGAAGCTTGTACTTTTTTGGGCTCTTTAGCATATTTTTATTGAGCTTCTCTGAGCTTTTTTGAGCATAAGCATTTTTTTCACAAGCCCTCCCCACTGCTAATTTTTTCTTATTTATTATTATTTTTTTTCGTGTGTGTTTTTGAGCTTCTTTGAGCTTTTTCATGCTCTTTTGTGCGTTTTTGGGCACTTAAGCATCTTTTCTGCTTGAAAGCTCCTCTCAAAAACGTGGGTTTGGTGGGGATTTTTTTTTTCTGCCTGCAAGAGCATATGCCTGTAGACTGAAAAAGCCATAGTGTGCATGGACACGTTGGCTAACATGGAGGGAAGTTTCCAGGCAGAAAAAATGAGGACTCAAAGCTCAAAAGCCTGTAGCAGCAGCTTCTTTTGAGTTTTTTTTTTTTTTTTTGAGCTGCAGTGTGCATGAGCCCTAAGGTACACTGAGTGTGCTGTCTGATTTAAGCATAATTGCATTGTTTTGTATAGAGTGGATTTGATTTAAATCACTAGTAAAAAGGCTTGAATTAAATTTAACTCGATTTAAATCCTAATCTTTAAAGAGCAATTGTCAACTCTGTCCCGCAGTGGCTCCTCCTCTCACCCGCTGTTGACTCACCGACAGTCCCATTCACTTTAATAAGAACGGCTGGTGATGCGGCAGTGACACAACAGGGTGACGTGGCAGCAGCAGGTGAGTGGATGCCCGCTAACAGGCACTGCCATGATGGATCTGAAATGATAGGTGCTCTTTCAATATAAGGACTTATTCTTGCTGGTAGTTAGAAACTTTAATATTTGCAAACAAAATTAAGGTATCCTATTTAGAATAATAAGCTGTCAGGTTAGTAAAACAACGATAGCAGAACCGATTCAATCATACAGTTTGTAGTGTACATAGATTTTCAAAACCGTAGGATAAAGGAATATTCCTGAACTTTGTTTTATCTCATGGTTACTGTGAAATTGTGTGAATGTATCAATGCAGTGCATGTTCTTCCAGAGCTTAGATTAATTGAATGAGATTACCAAAAATATAAATATTGCAGAATATACAGCCATGTCATGCTACACAACTAAGTTTCATTTTATGCTGAATAAACTAAATTATTAAATAGAAAAATATCTTTGGATAGATTTTTACTCCAAAAGCATCTTATTCAAATTTTGATAAAAATCAAAAAAATCTGATTAAAATAAAATCCAATTTTTATCCACCCTGGTTTTGCAATGTAGCAATAATGGCACATTGATAACTTTCACTTGGTTTCTGCAATAGATGTTTAAATTAAACCTAACTTCTGAGAAACGGGGGCTGACCTCCCGAAAAAGCTTACTGGCTGTCATGCTGACCCACTAACGTTCACGCGTTGAGTAACTGACCCAAACCCAATATGCAGGCCAGAAGTCTGACTTTGCATGCCTGCCAGAGATAGCATTTTTAGAAGCAGGCCAATTTAATGTGGAATAAAATGCAATCTGGCACAGTGGTGTAGTGGATAGCACTTTTGCCTGGCAGCAAAAGGGTTGCTGGTTCGAATCCCAATGACACTACCTGCCTGGAGTTTGCATGTTCTCCCTGTGCCTGTGTGGGTTTCCTCCAGGTACTCTGGTTTCCTCCCACACTTCAAAGACATGCAGGTAGGTGAATCAGATCCTGTATAAATTGGCCCTAGTAGATGTATGAATGTGAGTTATGGACCTTAGATTGTAAGCTCCTTGAGGGCAGGGACCAATGTGAATATACAATGTATATGTAAAGCGCTGCGTAAATTGTCTGTGTTATATAAGTATCTGAAATGAAATAAAATAAATATATATTGAAAACGGGCCACGTGTATGTGTTTAGCAACTTGATCTGACTGGTATTTCACCCCAGCTGTTGCCTAATCTTCTTGCACAAGCTTCTAGTAGATCAGGTCTGCATGAGCTCATTTTCCATCTTTTTAGTGTTTGATTTTTTTTTTCCCTTTTGTACTAACTGTAATGAGTGACCCAATATGCCAGCGACCATGGGAGCCTGTCCTGCTAGAACAGATGAATTATTGTACCCCTGTTCCATAGCGGAATCTTTGACCCCTGGGTTTCAGATTTCATATGCTCTGTTGGCTTGAGTGGGAGTTTAGTGACATGCATGTTTCCAGATCAGTGGGGAGGGGAAAGCTCCATTCCCTTGTGTCATGTTAAGGCTTCCAATGTGCAATGCTGGATGCCTGAATGGCCAGTCTGTTCTTCATTTCTTCTGGAGTGTGAGGGAATAATGATCCTCTCTCAAGAGACTTCTCAGATGTGCACAATTTAATGCTGCTGTCACTGTGTTATGCAAGAAAACAAGTTACAGCACATATTTAACTCCTTAAGTAGGCTATAATATGTGCTTTCAATGTATTTTGGAGGTTTTGCACAGAACATAGCTAAACAGTGATGTATTTTGCAGAGCAATGGTTCCACAACCAGCATTTTGGTGGGGTTTTACTTTTTCTCTCAAGAGCTAAATTGACCAGGTTTGTTGAAGCAGTAATTTAAATCGTTACCCCATCACTAAATACTTAATTACAACTAAGAACACCTCTTACTCCATGTGGTTGGGTGCCACAAATGATCCAGCCATCCAAAGTTTTACTATTCACCCCCCCCCCCCCCCCCATCCAGTAGTCTGAAAAGTGTACCTTGCATAAAAGCATTATGTCATTTGCATACTTGTCTTTTGTGATACCCCAATCGCTGGACAGTTATGAAATAACTGCTGACTATCAGACAAAAAGATGTCAATATATTCAATTGGCTTTTTCTCTATCAGAGGTTCTTTGGCATTGTTGCCAACAATGGATTTGTTGGATTCTGCTGTTTATTGTATGTGTTTAACAGCAGAGGGTTTATGTAAATGTGGTACCCTAAGGCTCCTTTTCTGACTAATCCTTTTAAAACTGAAGTATAGTTTTCTTTTCTTAATTGTATATCACAAGACACCGGAGAGTTCATTCTTGATTAATTCTGCTGCCAAGGCATGGCCTGGCAGTGCTACTGGGTAGGCATGACCCCGCCCGCCTGTGCTACTGTGCAGGTGACAAACTGCAGTGGACATGCTGTCTTGAACTTGCCCTGTTGCTAATGAGGGCCATGGTATGACATGGCACCCCGAAGTTGGTGGGATGCTGGGAGTTACCTTTTTATTTGTTGCCTTTTCTCAGAATTGTGAACATCATGGCCCCCTGTGGGCTTGGCAGGCAATGCAGATCTGGCACCAGGGGGGTTGGAACCAGTGTGCAATACACTCCCTACATGTAATTTCTTGTAAAATCCTTCAGGGGCCCTGTCCCCATATAGACCTTCATGTCCAAGAAGGCATTCTCAACTGGTTTTTCCACTGTATTGGAACAGCTGGCAGATATCCATAAGGATCTACAGAGAGATGATTGTAAGTGAACTCTGGCTCCATCCCCACAGGAGCTACCTTGTAAATTTCCCCTACCAGTCTTTCTTGGGTTCGATGAGGAGGAAGCGGGCCACCCTGAGTTTTCCACCACACGTGGAAACATACTTTGCTTAGTGCGAAGAGGGAAAGCTTAATCCCAGGAAATGCTCAGTGGCATAGGGGTTATCTTTTCAGTCAAGACTGAACAAGTCCTTGGTCCAGAGGACTACAAAAGGTCGGGTTTCTACCTTGGCAGTGATCTTTCAGAAACTGTTGGTTTACTATTCCTTCTTCGGAGCGTTTGTGCAAGTTGTTCCCCAGTACGCTTCCTGCTAACTCAGTCTGATGTCAGTCCTGCAGAAGCCACTTCATGAATTCATTCTTGATAGTTCTGTCCGTCTCATATCACGCACGGTTGCTTTTCTCCTGCCTATTGCCTTGATTAGCAAGGTGTCTAAGCTTGCAGCTTTCTCCTGTTAAGAATCTTTTCTTGTGCTTCACAAATAAAAGGTTGTGTCGAGACCATGGAATTCCTCATTGTCTAATATGATCTCTTTTTTTGTCCAGCTCCAAAATATCCTAAGGAATCTGTTTGCGAATGTTTGGATATGGTTAGGGCTACATGGGTCTAACTTGCAGTCATGACCTTCATTTGTCAATCTGATGTCCCATTTTGTTGCCTGACTGTTCCAGAGGGGACAGGCAGCCTCTTGATCAGGTGTACAATGTGAAAGGTATGGTTCCTCCCTTTTTTGTGAAGGCCTACTCCATCAAAAGTGTCTGCTTTGTGGGATTTTCAACATCGGGGACTTGGTTTCACAGGTCTTTGAGGCCACCTGGTCTTCAGCTCCTATATTTGCTAAGTTTTACCAGGTGGATATACAGGCCTCCCTGGACACCAGCCTAGGTCGGAAAGTCCTATAGGCAGCCTTGCATGCCTTATCAGTTGACCCTCTGTTAGTTGAAAGCCCAGGTGCAGCCAAACTCAAAAACCGAAAAATCCAGCACAAACGCATAACTTAGTCAATGGTGTCCTTTGTATTCATTCCTCTGCTGTTAGTAGTAATTCTCCTCCATCCTGTTCCCCTCCACCCCTGCCATCGTAATCTTCAGGTGCAGCAGGGGTTGATGCAACTAAAGGGCTGTGACAGGTTCTCATCAAGAAAGCCTGCCTATGCTCGCTCTTTCCACCCAACTCTGCCATGCATGGAAGCCGTACTATATCTTCTATGAATGGAAAGCAAACTAAGAATGGAGGATGAGGGGATAATTGATAGATCCACCCCTCCTTTCATAAATTGTGTACTCTTCTGTGTCCCGGGATGAGCTCCAATTATGGACTTTTTCAGGTAAGTAAAAAAAAAAAAAAATCTTACTATCTTATTGTGTGCATTGAAGAGCAACTCTCCTTCCAATGTCACGTTACCAACATAAACTGCGGTCCCTTCTCCTTTTATTTTTTGAAATGAGAGGAAGAAAACCCAGATAATTTGACCTGATTTTAGATGGTTTTGTTGCTTTTACTTATTTTTTGAAGGGAAGGTTTTTAAACTATGTAATGGGCAATTCACTAGAGATCTCAGGTTTTTTTTTTTTTTTTCTAATGCCTTGGTTTCACCCTTTTTAACAATTCAGGTTTTTGTTAGCCAAGTTTTTATTGCTGTTTTTTTCTGTTTTTAAACCAGCTTTATTGAATTGAACCAGCTGTAGTCTGTTTCTAAATGCACCCTAATGATATATGATTGAGATGGTTGTTAATGGTGTGGTCACAGATGACCTCTCAGCCCTGTGGTCTTCCAGTGGTGTGCTCTCTGCTTATATCCTACCTCCTGCTAACAAAAAAAAATAGATAATACATGTAGTGCATAATCCGAATAACATTTATTCTTCATTAGTAAATTGTCAAAAAAAAAAAAAAGAGGAGGACCGTATTGCCCTACTTTTTTTTTTTTTTTCTCTTTTGTTTTTTTCCGAACACTGATAAGTAAATGCTGACAGAGTACTTTTATCTTATAAAAACAGTACTACAATATACTGTATATTTGTGTAATATGAAGGGGACAATTGACTGATGCATCTCTATTTAATTTCCTTTTGTAGGTTATGGGTCATGGTGTTAAAGGCATATAGTGGGGATTGTAAGCAGAAAATGTGCAACTGAAGTTCCTGAACACCTGGTGCGTTTTCTCTTGTTTGCTTAATATGTTCTATAGGAAAATGCATAAATACATGAAACAATGACCACCTATATATCTGTGAGGGGCCTGATGTAACCTGTATACTTGAGTTACACACACAAAAAAACTGAGGAGGTTAAAGCTCAAGTGTTCTCCTATTTATTGTATTTAGCTTTACAAGTAAGTTAGAGTAACAACCCCAAAACTGAACCTTAGGGAACACCACTAACAACCTTGCACCATTCAGGGTTTGAATATTTAATCACTATTCATTAAATGCAGTCTTTAAAGTGGAGTTACACCCAAAAGTGGAACATTTGGCACCTTTCGGGGGGGGGGGGGGGAAGATACCTGTCTTTGACAGGTATCCTGTCCCCCCTTCCAGGAGACCGGGCTGCGGCAAAGTATGTCAGCAGCTCGGTCCTCCTCCTCCCTCCCCTTCTGCCGGCCTGTGAGAGAGCGCAGCGCGCTTTGCGCATGTGCAGTAGGGGCACGGCTGTGAAGCCTAAAGGCCACACTGCCGGGCTCCCGCAGTAGCAATGGCCAGGGCGGCACCCAACCAGTTGATCCGCAGATCGCCTGTGGTGCCGACATCGCTGGACTCCAGGACAGGTAAGTGTCCTAATATTAAAAGTCAGCAGCTACTGTATGTGTAGCTGCTGACTTTTCATTTTTAAAGGGGCGGGCGGACCTCCTCTTTAAACTAGGTTTCTGTTCATTTATGTTCTAAAGCTGACCATACACCAGTAGAATTTTGTTTGAATGATCATACAGAAATTTTAAAATTGTTCATTAGTGCATTTGACCTTGCTGTCATTGAATCAACGAGTTTAGTTTGAAAGTTCTTCAAATTTTGTATAGACCTGCTACTTGAATGACATTCCAGACGTATTAAACAGGTTTCTTTTGTGCTTAGAACATGCACATTACGATATGTACAATTTTTCATGAATGAAAATCACATTTACAGTTAGCATTTTGTTACATCAAAAACAATTGTTTCTTTCTCTTACGTTCACTGACAGACGCAGCCCTCATTAAGTGGGGTTATATGCACATCCTACTAGGAGTTAACTAGGCAAATAGAAAGAAAGCAAGCTGGCCCCTCCCAGGAGGCCGTCCTCTCTCTCCCATATAACCCCCCTGCTCTGCTTGGCATATGAGTTTTATTATGCCTAGTGCAAGGAGTTAGACCCGGCTCCCTTATGGGACCTGCGGTTCATATTTTTTGCTACCGCTTTTTTATTTTTTTTCAAGCTATCCGGCTGGGGCATAGAGGATAACTAGAATCCTGCACATTCCCCAGCACGGCCGACCGATGCGAGCTAGTCCTATGCCTTGGCGGGGCCCGCCGCATCGTGCCCGTTCCGTGCGGGCGGCCAGTGGGTGACCCCCACTTGCGCCCGGTAACCGGACTTGGTTCCTGTTCAGAGGCCTATGGCCTGCAGCATCCCTCTCCGGCTGGGGAGGAAGGTCTGCGACCGGGTAGCTACCCGCTACGCTCGTTGGAGTGGTGAGTGACCCCCTCTCTTCCCCCCCCCCCTAGGGGCACGGAGGGGGGGAGGTGCTGGGCGTATTTTAGCATTTTTGGCCGGCCGGTGGAGGGTGGTCGCTGGGCTAGTGCCCCCCTGGGTGTCCTCTCCCCCCAGCACCGCACCCCCTTTGTTTACTTGTGCATGCGCATGGCCATGCGGCGCTCCGCCGCCATTTTGCGGCGGACCGCCGCCATTTTGCCATAGCCGCATCCATTTTACTGAGGGCTTCCCTCTAGTGCCAGCGGCGGCCATTTTGCTGTAATCGCGGCCTGCATACTGGCTTTGGGCTCTTGTGGACGTTTTCGGTGGCCATATTGGATGTCCTTTGAGAAGTGAAAAACGTGCTGCTGCCGTTTTACTTTCTTTTTCGCTTGGGACAGCGTGGCTGACTACAGACGGCGCAAGCTTCTTACTGGCGGTCCTTAAGCACTCCTGCTGGGAGCAGCGCTTGTGGGCAAAACAGCAAGTATAGCTGGGCTCTCCCTGGCGTTCTGTGGGGTGGGGCTGCATTGTGGGGGTGTCAGGTCATTTTCTAATTTTTGACTGTCGGTTCCGGTTATGCGATGGCAGATGGCCCTGCAGGTCCTTCTGGGGAGGAGTCAGTGGCAGCGCAACCTGCGCTGGGGACACTGGTGTCCCTGGACCAGCTGAGAGCAGTGTTTGGGGAATTTCTCCCCTGGATGGGGCCGAGCAGTGCTCTGGGGGCCCCTAAAAAACGCCCGCCTCCCCCTTGTTCCTCAGGGGAACTAGTCCCCTTGGATGGCGAAGAGGACCAAGGGGCCTCGGTTGCGCGCGAAAAAGCGCTGGTTACAGCACTGATTTCTAATATCTAATAATCCGTGCGTCTTTGCGACTGGACCAAGCAGGGGAGTTGCAAGTGTCCGCATATGTTTGCGGGTCTGCTAGGCCACCTAGGTCGCCTAAGGCTTATCATTATGATCATTTTTTTGACCATTTGGTCTATCAGGAATGGCAGCGTCCGCAGAATTCCTTCGCCCTACCTAAACGATTCGCTATACGCTATCCCTTTGAGGATAGTTTTGTGAAGAAGTGGGCGTCCCCCCGCAGTGCACCCTCCGGTGGCTTGGCTGAACAAGGCAACGACCATTCCTTTGGAAGGGTCTCCCTCGTTTAAGGACCCAGCCGATAGGCGGACGGAAGCAGTGTCAAAGGCACTTTTCCTGTTGGCAGGATCAGCCATGAGGCCGGCCCTGGCGTCGGCCATGGCGGCGCAATATCTCTCTGAATGTATGGCGGAGCTGCAGAATGATTTGGACTGTGGCAGGACGATTGAGGCGTCGCAGAAGGCAGACCATTTGTTTCAGGGTATTCGGTACCTGTGTGATGCAGCTCAAGACCTGCTTCCCATGTTGTCAAAAATGTCTGTTTTTGCAGTCATTATCAGGCGGGTTCTCTGGTTACGTTCGTGGTCGGGTGACCGCGCTTCCAAGAAAGGTCTTGCGGATCTTCCTTTTCAGGGTGGCTGTCTCTTTGGGCCACAGTTGGATGAAATCATCAAGGATTTCACTGGAGGGAAGAGTGCTTTTCTTCCAGAGCCCAGGCGGTGGGAGTTCCGCCGCAAGCAGGGTCCTGTCTCTTCGGGTCAGAAGAGGTTTTTTCGTGCCCCTGGCGCAGCGGGCAAGGGGTCGAGGCCCGGCAAGCCTGCCGCGGGGGCCGGTAAACGACCCTGGCAACGCAAGAACGAAAAGACAGAGGACAAGCCTTCCTCTGCATGATGGGTTTCCCCCACCCGAACATTGGGTGGGGGGACGTCTTCTGGGGTTCGCAGACAGGTGGACTACCCGCATTTCCGACCATTGGAAGTGGTGTCCTCCGGGTACAGAATAGAGTTCAGCACTCTACCCCCAGACAGGTTCTTCCCATCGAACTTGAGACTCCCTCAGGGGCGTCGGGAGGCCCTCATAAGGGCTGTTCAGGCACTCTCCGACCAGGGTGTGATCGTGCCAGTACCTCAGTTGTAGAGGTTTCACGGTTTCTACTCGAACCTATTCGTGGTCCCCAAAAAAGGGGAGGTCAGGCCAGTTCTGGACCTAAAGGCGCTAAACCACTTTGTGAAAGCGCGAAAATTTCGGATGGAATCTGTCCGTTCGGTCGTGGCCGCCCTGCACCAAGGGGACTTCATGACGTCCCTGGATATCAGGGACGCGTACCTCCACGTTCCCATTTGTCTCCTCCCACCGCAAAGTGCAGGAAGCACTGGTGCCGATCTTCATTACCAATTCATGGCACTTCCCTTCGGTCTGGCCTCGGCTCCTCGGGTGTTCACCAAGCTGGTGGCCCCGGTGCTGGCGCTACTGAGGCAGAGAGGCATTGCAGTGGTAGCATACCTAGACGACCTGCTCCTGAGAGCGGAGTCTGCTTCGGCTCTGGAGGAGAATGTGGCTATCACCATGATCTCATTAAAGGACTTCGGCTGGCTAATCAATCTGCAGAAGTCGACGGTAACACTGTCCTGACGCCTGGAATATCTGGGTCTGATTCTGGACACGGAGCAGGCGAAGGTGTTCTTACCTCCGGCCAAGTTACTGACACTGCAAGCAGCGGTGTGAACCCTGCTGTCACGCCGGTGGTCCTCCTTACGGTTCTGTATGCGGGTGTTGGGGCTCATGGTTTCAGCCTCCGAGGCAGTACCCTACGCCCAGAGTCACCCTCGGCTCCTTCAACGAGCGATTCTGTCTCGTTGGGACAAGTCTCCACTGTCCCTAGACCAGCTGATCAGACTGGATCCTCAGACCAGAGGATCGTTGACCTGGTGGCTTCGGGTCCCGGCTCTGACGTTGGGGGGGGAAGTAATTTCTTCCCCTGAATTGGTCAATAGTCACGATGGACGCCAGCCTATCGGGCGGGGGGGGGGGGGGGGGTCCAGGGGCAGCTGTCTGCTCAGGGCTGTTGGTCGGCTCAGGAGTCTCGCCTTCTGATCAATGTGCTAGAGCTGAGGGCGATCAGGCTCTGCCACTCCCACTGGACAGTAAGGTTGCGTGGCCTCCCGGTTCGGGTTCAGTCGGACAATGCCACGGCAGTGGCGTATGTGAACCATCAGGGCAGAACGAGGAGCTCGGCAGCGGCTGCGGAAGCGGCTCTCATTCTGCGATGGGCAGAACTTCACGTGCCGACGATCTCCGCCATCTACATTCCAGGCGTAGAGAATTGGCAGGCGGCCTTCCTCAGTCTCCAGACGCTGGTTCAGGGGGAATGGTCCCTTCATCCAGAAGTGTTCAGCCAGATTTGCCACAAGTGGGGGCACGCCAGATGTGGACCTCATGGCGTCTCGGTTCAACCACAAAGTAAAAACTTTTGCGTGCAGGACGAGAGACCCGTTGGCAGTCGCCACGGACGCGCTGGTATCCTTCCATCAAGCTTCTACCGAGGCTACTGCGCAGGGTGGAAGTGGAGGGGATTCCGACAATCCTGGTGGCTCCGGATTGGCCTCGGCGTCCTTGGTACGCTGACGTGGTGCGAATGGTGGCAGATGTTCCCTGGCGCCTTCCGCTGCGCGAAGATCTGTTGTCTCAGATCTTGCACCCGGCTTGGCTATTGAGTCCCAGTTGCTGAGGGATAGGGGTGTCGCTGACTCAGTGATCCCTACCATGCTGAAAGCGCACAAGTGTACTTCGCGCAAGATTTATCATCGCACCTGGAAGGCCTATATTTAGCTGGTGTGAGGCTGGGGGTTGGAACCCCCGCTCTTACGTTGTGTCCAGGGTCCTGGCTTTTTTGCAGCAGGGCCTGGATAAAAAATTTGCTTTGAGTACTCTCAAGGGTCAGATTTTGGCTCTGGCGATTTCTCTTTCAACGGCCTCTGGCGTCACATTTGTTGATTCGTACATTTGAACAAGGTGTGCACCATGTGGCTCCTCAGGTACAGTCGCCTATGGCACCGTGGGATTTAAATTCGGTACTTCCTGTGCTGCAGAAACCACCATATGAGAAGATCAGGGATATTCCCTTACAATTGCTGTCGCAGAAAGTGGCTTTCTTGGTGGCCGTTACATCCGCTAGGCGGATGTCTGAGTTGGCAGCTTTGTCCAGCAAGTCTCCTTACCTGGTCCTTCACAAGGACAAGGCGGTCTTGCGCCCATCTCCTTCGTTTTTACCAAAGATGGTTTCCTCTTTTCACATTAATGAAGATATCGTTCTTCCTTCGTTATGCCCGCATCCTTCACATCCTAAGGAATTTGAGTTACATTCATTGGATGTCGTGAGGGCTTTGCGGGTGTATTTGGCGGCTACAGACTCTTTTCGGAAGTCTGACGCGTTGTTTGTACTGACGGACGGTCCGCGCAAAGGATTGGCGGCCTCGTCGGCTACTGTTTCTCGTTGGATCAGGCAGACCTTGACTCATGCGTATTCTGTTCGGGGCAAGGTACCCCCTTTTCCAGTCACGGCTCATTCCACCAGGGCTGTTAGCACTTCCTGGGCTTTCAGACACCAGGCTTCGGTGTCACAGGTGTGCAAGGCGGCTACATTGGCCTCGGTGCACACGTTTACTAAGTTTTATAAAGTTGATGTGTCAGCATCTTCGGATGCTGCTTTTGGCCGTAAAGTTTTACAGGCGGCAGTGTAGGTGCGACTGGCGTCTCCTGAGAGGATTCTGTTGGGTACAGTTGTTGTCGTTTACCCACCCCTCTTTACTGACACAGCTTTGGGACATCCCCACTTGTCAATGAGGGCTGCGTCTGTTAGTGAACGTAAGAGGAAAAAGGGATTTTATTATTTTCTCTAAATTCACTGACAGACGCAGCACCCGCCCCTCTGTGGTGCATTGTACGGCTTGTTATGAACTGATATGATAAGCAGAGCAGGGGGGTTATATGGGGGAGAGAGAGAGAGAGAGGACGGCCTCCTGGGAGGGGCCAGCTTGCTTTCTTTCTATTTGCCTAGTTAACTCCTAGTAGGATGTGCATATAACCCCACTTGTCAATGAGGGCTGCGTCTGTCAGTGAACTCAGAGAAAAGGATTTTACGGTAAGTTTTAATAAAATCCCTTTTTTTCTGCAGAGCTATAGCATTGACTGATAGAATTCTGGTGTTACTCTCTTGGTTTCTCCATAAAATGTTTTCTAGTTTTTGGGAATAATTTTTGTGTTTTACCTTTTTCTTTTATTTAGAAATAGAGGACAATATCCAGAGGACCATGCATAACGCAGTGCAGGTATGTTGTCATCCTTTACTAGTACTTTAATTTATATTGGCAACATCATTTGCATCAAGCATTGACAATCCTCCATCAGAAAATTTTCTTTGCTTCAGAGAATTTTTTTCCAGATCGCATGCTTTAGTCCTGGGCATTGCTAACACCAACAAAGGAAAACGTTGGCTGCTAGCACTTACAGTAAACTTGTGTCGTCCAATTGACTAGTTCTGTCATTGCAGGTTTGGTTTGGAGATGATCTGCTATTAACTCAGAGAAGTCCTTTGACTCCCAGACATGGTCCAGGTCTGTCTGATGTTTCTCAGTACGATCAGTGGTTGGCTGTGCGCCATGCTGCCACCCTGATACCAATGCAGGAAGATCTGGCAATATGGCTAACCGACTTGTTGGGTAGGTACTACTATGTATTTAATATACTCACAAATACTGGGTGCTGACTGATTTGAGATGAGTATTCAACACCGTATCAAACATTGATTATTGCTTATTGCTTTTGTGTTATAGTGCTTATACCCCTGCCGTAAGAAATCCTTATGGAGAAATGGTATCAAATGTGTTTTGAATAATCAACAAGTATAAGAGGCACGAGGACACACAATCTATACATTTTAGCCAATGAGCTATGATTTGGCTGTTCAAGCAAACAAATGGAGAGCCGGCCACTCTGGAAGAACTTCTGAAATTTATTGCAATATGGATCAGTAAAAGCAAACAGTTGTGATCAAGGCTAGAGTTGCCAAAACCTGTTACCTGTTTGCTTTTACTGATCCATATTTCAGAAGGTATTCTAGAGTGGTCAGCTCTCCATTTGTTTGCTTGAGCTATGCTATATGGATGTGCTGGAGGACATCCCAGCCTGAGTACCTGGGAAGGAACAGCCGGCCTTTACTGAATATCATTTCCCCTCATTGATCAGAGCGGCGGTGCCTTTTCGTGTTGTATCTCATTATTTTTGGTCTGATATGTTTTGTGCATTGTATATTGTTATAGTCCATGAACAGTCATTGTTGATAAACTAGTAATATATTTGGGATGTCCGTGATGCTTTTATCCTACAAAGAATATAATTGGATTTGGCAGTTCTATCTTTAAATTTAAGCCTGCCATACATGGCTCGAATTTCATCAGGAATCTGACAAAATTCAAGCCATGATTGGCCCTGTTGGCACCACCTGGCTTGACAAAAGTTGGTTTTTCAGTTGACTTTTGTTAAAGTTGCCAGGTGGAAAAATGTTGGCCGACCAGTGATGCATCCAGTCTGATGCAGTCACTCCAGGTTTTTAGACAGCCGTTGATTCCAAATGCATTAGCCAGCAGTGGAGGAGGAATATATTGGGGTTCTCTAGTTCAAAGCACAAATGACAGAAATCTGTGTGTATGGCTAGTCCTAGTTGGAACTCAAATCAATTTGTAGAAATCTATCATCTAGAACTTCAGGTAATTCTGTAGGATACACAAACTTTCCATTTCAGCTGCATATTAAAAATGTGAATATTGTTTGTTTCCTTAATATTAAAGTGGAAATATTTTAGGGCACATCCTTAACATTTTAAATAGATTAAAGGAGAGTTACTGTAGAGCTTGACTGTGCCCCAGCTGAAAAATGAAAAAAAAAAAGTTCAACAGTCCCCTGTCCCGATCGCAAGAAATTCTAAAAACTCTCGAAAAGGGATCACAAATGGCATTAAAGACTTGACCGTTCTTAACCATCCCCACTGTTCCAGAGAAATAGAACGATACATTTATACTTTTTCTTACTTTAGCAATATTTTCCAAATGGAGAAGGGTAAAAACAGTAGTGAGTGTCTCTTTAAAGAAGTATAGCCAAAGCTATTTTGGCTGTACTTCTCCTATGGATCACAGGAGGCCAGTTCTTTCTGCACTCCTGTGACCTGTTTTCAGCTGACAGCGGCCCGCCCCTTCCCCAGCCCAGCGCTCCAGTGAGGGCAGGAGGGGCAGAGCAGAGAGCCACTGACTGACAGTCACCAGCTCTCTGCTCAGAGTAGAGGGGGAGAACTATGCGATCAGTGGTGTTTGACTGCTCAGTTTTCAGGGTGGAGCCAGCAGGGCATACTATTACTATAGAAAAAGGGTGTTCTCGTTTTTTTACATGTGCACCTTAATTGGATGTGTTATGTGGACTTTTCTTCAGACATGGCATCTTCTTACAGGTGTGGAAGTAAGAAGTGAGAAGTTTATGGATGACCTTGACAATGGTGTTCATCTCTGCCAACTCATCCATGTTGTACAGGACACTATGAGGAGATGCTGCTCTCCTGAAGAGTTGATGGTAAGTGTTATTTGTGCATGTTTGGCTCTTGGTTGTTGGGAATGCAGAGCTTGTTAACACTAAGGCCTCATGCAGTGAGGCTGATAAACGGCCGTTCAGGGGCATTTGGATGTTTTTTTTCCAGCTGCCCCTGACCTCATTTAATGTTATCTTATCTGTACATGTACACAGGGTTGTTTAAGGTCATTTCCTGGCAGTTGAGTTTAGAGGCTTTTTTTGGAACGCAACAAAAAGGGTTCAGAGGCATTTGAAATGCCAAACAGCTTGTAAACACTGCTAAACATGTCTAGAAGTGTTTCGTTTACAGGCGTTTTTCATTAAAAGAAAACAAATAAATAAATAATTTTTTCAAAAACGCTCCTAGATGCGAACGCGGCATGCAAAACGCGGCAAAAGGGCGTTTTAGACGCCAGCTTCTAGCTGTCAAAAAAAAAAATCGTTCGGGGGAGGTTGAAAAAGCGTCCCGTGTGCATGAAGCCTAATGTGAGTTTTATCCAGCTGTGATCTCTTTAATTATGTTGCATACTATGGTTAATAATAATAGGTAAAAAAGTGACCTATATGACCTAAATAACACCCAGAAATAAAAAAAACTTGTCATCTTCTACCAACATAGCTTTATAATGATCATAAATGGATTGATATTAAATACATTTTTCCAATAGGGATACCTAACCCTAGACAACTGGTCTGGTGGAAGCTCAAAAATTTTGGATTTACTTTCACTCTTATTCCTGCTGACTTTAGGACAATTAGAATGAGCACATCTCCCTAATGGGTACACAGACAACAATATAAATTTGGCTGTGGTTCTAACCCTTTACTAGTCTAGTTTTGCCTCTCGTTATGCTTTAACTTGCCAGGTCATTAGCTGGTGTAAAACTTTGTAGTTACCTTTGCAACAGCTGTTCCTCCACCACCAGACAAATGTTTAATGTATCAAAGTGTGACAATCAATCAGAAAATGTATTTTGTTGCCATCAGCACAGTAGCCTGATGAACTATCAATTACAGTGGGTTGGTGAAGGTTCGTGCACATTGTAGTTCAGTGCCAGAGTGAATCTAAAGGGCCATACACGCTGGCCGAACATCGGGGGGCATTGGCTGGTTGCCACCCAGGAGTCAGTCCAACAGAAGCCCACCATTCGGCCCTCTTCTGTCAAGGGTGCATGACTGAAAAAGCCAATCAACACATGGCTGAGAGCACTGACCAGTGTGTTCTGGGGGGGGGCACAATAGCTCAGCTAGGGAGATCGCTGTACGAACATCATCACATAGTTAGTACAGTGGGTCCTCCCAAGTTCTTCAGCCTGCTGGGTTGAACGAAAAAAAAAAAAAATAATCGTGTGTACTAGGCTTAACCCCAAACAATACTCTTCATTCCTGAAGTTTCCAGAAATGTACCTCATAGGCGCTCATACATTTAGGCTGCATCCACTGCAGAGATTTGACAGCGCCGTGGTGTGTATGGTAAATCGCGGGCCTCGCATTTGAGATTCCATTCATTTGAATGACCCCTCAAAACGCGGTGCGGGTCTGCCGCGATTGTCGGGCGATAAAGCGCACTGCAATCATGGCAACCCGCATTGCGGGACCCATGTTGCCCAAAAGTAGCTCCTGAACTATTTTTGGACGACATGCGTCCCACGATGTGGGTTGCCTCAATTGCAGCACGCTTTATTGCCCGACAATCGCAGCAGACCACACTGTTTTGAGGTGTCATTCAAATGCATGGCATCTCAAATGCGAGTCCCGCGTTTTGCCATTCACACCTCGGCGCTGTCAAATCACGGGCAGATTCGCGGCAAATCTGCCTGCGATTCAATACACTGGAATGTGAATGCATTCTTAGGGATGTGTGAGTCGTTCTCTGCAACATTCACCTGTGAGCTTGCTTGACGACACGCCCACAGTAAGTGGGTTGAATGATGCTGGTCATTATTCAACCTGGGAAGGGACAGGCACTGGATCACAGATTGGTGATTCTGCGGTAGAGAAAAGATTAATTTATAGCAATGAAAGCTGCTAGTTTTTTACTTTTATTAGTGTTGATCAATTTTATTTTAACTGGACTTGGGCTTTAAAGTGTTCCGTGCATTCTTATGTGATCTTTTAGACTTTGTGCTGTTTTCAGAATGCTATTGTAGTGTTCTATATTCTAGTGTTATTTCAATGTCTAAAATTAATCTGGTCTTTAGTGATATGCACTATTACCCTTTTCCTTGCCAGGGTGTGCCCATGAGAAGAGTCCCATGCAGAAAAGATGCTCCGTCTGGCTCGTTTTTTGCTCGGGACAACACCGCTAACTTTCTCCGCTGGTGCAGAGGCATTGGAGTGGATGAAGCTTATCTTTTTGAATCTGAGGGCTTGGGTAAGTTGGACATGTCCATAATGGTGTTTTTTTTTTTTTTTTTTATTTGACAAGCAAACAATGCTACAGAGCACTGAAAGACTTGCTAATAGAGAGAATTTCCCACAAGTAAAAGAGAGAAAAAAAAAAATATATCCAATCTAGCATCAGATACAGTCAAAGCGTTTTGAGTACCTGGATTTTCACTTTGCCATTTGGATATGCTTCCCCCATTGGGGTGTTTTTGTAATTATGATTGCAAACATTGTGATGTTTTTAACAAACCTGCCTATACTTGCCTGATCTGTACAATGTTTTATTTATTTATTTATTTCACAGAACTGCCCCAAACCTCTTCTGAGGTCCCCTGCCGCTACTCCAGGCCCCTCCTCTTCATCGGGTTCCCCCTCGAAAAGCGGCTTTCCTTGGGGGCACCGATGGGGACTCGCTCCTGACTCCTACTGCTGCGTCCTTTGACGCAGGCAGAGGGACTCGGCCCCGCCCCCCACTCCCGTGTCACAGCTTTTGATTGACAGCAGCGGGAGCCAATGGCTCCTGCTGCTATCAATCAGTCCAATGAGGAGAGCGACAGCTACCGGAGCCACTGCACTTTTGCACATCGCTGGATCGGATCAGGCTCGGGTAAGAAAAAGGGGGAGGGGGGGCTGAAGCACAGAAGGTTTTTCATCTTCATGCATAAAGGTGAAAAACCTTGAGGCTTTACAGCCACTTTAACCCTATTTCATTCGGAAGCCAGAAAGGAAGTCCTTTCTCCTGAATTACATTAGCCGTATCTGATATTTTTAAATGCTAAACACTTTAAAAGTGAGACGAACATTTGTACTAGGTGCTCCTTATCACACAGCTAAGACTTGATCTTCTTTTCATTGATTTATCATGATCCGAGAGGTAGCAGCCTAGAACCAGAGTCAGGTATATACACACCATACTTTCATCACTGTTTTTTTTTTTTTTGTGTTACCTCCTTCTGTGAGAACGCACTATTTTATATATCCATCAGAACCAATTGCTATTTTTATTAGCCCTACACCGTCGTACCTTCTATGATCTCTAAGTGGACAGGGCATGTTATGGTACTGCAGGGAGATTCTGATGGTCGTCTTTCTCTGGTTTCCTGTGTAACTGTGCGTGATAAGGACCTTTTTTTTAAGAGTAGTCCTCATTAGTTGAGCATAGCGGGTTTAATATTGACAAAACTCACAGATGATGTTTAAGTTTTACCAGTATCATGCATATGAATGTCAGATGGGGTGTGTATATGTATATATATATATATATATATATATATATATATATATAATCAATCTCATAATTTTATATAACACTTAAATGTGCAAATATTTGTTTACTGACCTGGTTTTGAACATTAATGATTGCCTTGTCTTACATTCT
>BLSH010056899.1:651137-666161 GCA_018402905.1 Glandirana rugosa
TCAAGTTAAATTTTTTTTAGTGCTGCATAAAGACCCCCGGCAAGTATGTCTGTGTCTCCTAGATGTTGGACGAATTGTATCCAGGTGAGTTGTAGGCACTGACAGAAATATATACATTTTACCTGTATTGACAGCCACAAATCGCTAAGATCAGACTGGACATTTACCAAGATTGTGGGTCTTATTCATAGCGACCAACTGATTCTAGCTGATTCAAAACAAAATGATCGTTTGATTCTGAATGCCAATCACAACACACTTTTTATATAATGTAAAACTTTTTTATGTTTCTACTAGTTTCATAAATTTGCTTCCTTTTTAATAACAGATATGGCGTAGAACCACCAGTTCTGGTAAAACTAGAGAAGGAAATTGAACTAGAAGAAACATTGATTATGGAGTCTGGACCGCTGACTCCAACAACAATCCAAAAATCCTGCTGTCACCATGAGTTACATGAAGCGGTAAGAAAGCATTTTATTACCCATTATTTTGCATATATTGCCATATCTAGTGCTGTTGTAATCTTGGAGAAACCAGTTCAAACACTGTTTGTTAAATGCTATAGTGTTGGGACTTAGAGAATACTTTTGTGAAAGAGGTACATTCTGAAACCAAAAAGCCAATTAAACATTTAAAGCTGAATTCCAGGCAGATATAAAAGACACAAACGAATGCACAGCTTTATATTCATTCATCCACAATTAAATATAATATTTAAATACAAGCAGTGTAAGTACCTGAAAGGAGCCAGTCAGTTGTGCTGCAGTGCTCATGTGCAAACCAGGAACATGCTGATAGAAAAAGAGATCAGAGTGATGGAGAAATTAGTTTATCAGTCTACTGCTTCCCTTTCACTGTTCAGTCACAGGATGGAGAAGGAGAAGAACTATAAATGTTACTTAACTGCAGCAAAGACAGATTAAGCATCCTCCCTTGCTAGATAGGGTTGTGTTGTCTGGCAGGACTGAATGTGCAGAAATAAAAGTCCTCGGGCAGCTGAAACTGCTGCTAGTTATCTTTCAATTGTGGTTTTTAGTTGTTTGCTTTAACCAGTTCAGATCCGCACGATAGCCAAAAGACGGCGACAGCACGGCTCTGAAATGCCCGGAGGACATCCTCCCTTGTGCACGCTCCCCACGCGCACTCGCAGCCTGCGGCGGCGCGCTCTTGCGGCCGCCGCACGCTGTGTGGTCGTGTCCGCGGATTGGGCGGACTCTGTCAGCTCGAGACCCGCCGATCACCATTGGCAGCTGCAGAATGGGGAACCGCCAATGTAAACATGGCGGTTCTCCATTCTGTGAACGGGACATGACAGATCTACTGATCCCTGTCATCTGTTATGTCCCGACCAGCCCCACCCCCCACAGTTAGAACACACCCAGGGAACACAGTTAACCCCTTCACTGCCCCCTTCAGGTTAGCCCCTTCACTGCCAATGACATTTATACAGTAATCAGTGGACATTTAAATTTCTGATCGCTGTATAAATGCCATTGGTGTCAAAAATGTCCGACATGTCCGCTGCAATATTGCAGTCCTGCTAAAAATCACAGATCCCCACCATTACTATTAAAAAAAAAAAAAATAGTAAAAACTCCATAAATCAATTCCCACCGATTCTAGATGCTATTACTTTTGCGCAAACCAATCCAAATACGCCGTCTGCGTGTTTTTTTTGTTTTTTTTAACCAAAAATATGTAGAATATATATTGGCCAAAACTGATGAATCTTCTTTTTTTTTTTTTTTTTTTTTTTTTTTTTTTTTTTTTTTTAATGCATTTTCTTTTGGATATTTATTATTGCAAAAAAGTAAAAAATATTATTTTTTTTTTTTTTCAAAATCGTCGCCCTTTGTTTGTTTATAGCTCAAAAAATAAAAACCTCATAGGTGATCAAATACCACCAAAAGAAAGCTCTATTTGTGGGAAAAAAATTATAAAAATGTTGTTTGGGTACAACGTCGCACGACCGCGCAATTGTCATTCAAAATGCGACAGCGCTGAAAACTGAAAATTGGTCTGGGCAGGTGGGGGGTTTAAGTGCCCAGTAAGGAAGTGGTTAATAAGCCCCGGAGAATAAACCAATTCCCTAAACACTGACTTTTTGATCACACAGACTGCTTACATTCTAGCTGCCTTATAAAAGACATCCAATGCAAAAAAAAAAACCCTGTTTGGCTGGGGTGAAAGGACAACTTGCCAGGAGGTCAGAGGTGTTTTAGCAGGGTGACATTGTCTCAATGATGAATTCCAATTGTTAACATGCAGTGGAACATATTGTGTGTAATATCTTTACACATTTCACTAAGATTATGAATTGTAAAGCAGAGCGAGCAATGTCGATTCTACTGTTAGAATATTTTTTGGGGGAATGTCTGCTTTTTGGCCGTCTTTAGCATTGGTAAGTATGGCTTTGCAAGCGTAAACAGTAGTTATGTTGCCTATATACATTTTCTACCTGCTTCCTGGGGCTCATTTAAATATTACACTGGCAACATCAGCCATTCAGACTTATTCTATAGTTGTAGTACCTGTGCATTAATTCCCAACAAATTTACAAATTCTAGTCAATGCCTGGCCCAACCCTTTTGTTTATTTTGTGCGGGGGGGGTGTTTAAGTCCAATTTTTAATGAGGCCTCTTGCAGTCAGACTTATTTACCATCCTATTCCTGACTAAGTAATGACTTTCCATAGTTTGGTCAATTGGCATGTCCGTGGATTAGTCATATTATTTTAGAAAAGGGGCGCTGCTTTGTTTCTTTATCTAATGTCGACTATATTCTCTTTGTGTAGGTGACTCACATTGCTCAGGACCCACCGTGCAATTGCTCTCACCGCTTCTCTATTGAGTACTTATCAGAGGGTCGCTATCGGTTAGGGGATAAGATCCTCTTCATACGGGTAAATATGTGTACCTCTGAAAACCTTTTTTTTTTTTTTTTAATAGAGTTCATCCATTAGAGATTTAAATGTGGCTGTTTAAATATGGCCCCATTGCTTTGCATTAATTATGAGATGCCCATTAGAACATTGTACAGTCCAGCAATTATTTCTGTGGTTTATCACACAGAAGCCATTCGCTTACATCCATTTAAAGTTTCCATTAAGTAAACCATTTTAGTGCAGTGATGAAGTGTATTTTTTGTATTCAACAGCAGTAACTATGCAGATGCGTTGGGTCCCTCCCCCTCACTGTGAGCATGCAAAACCAAATGTGATTCACACAATATAAAATGCAAATAAACAACAAATAGTGTAACGCTCTGAAATCTGTACAATCCCCTAGGAGTGGTTTGCACACATTTTGGAGTACTGCACTAGTTGCTGTTTGTTTATTCATAAATGCCCTTGGCATTGCAAAATGTTATTATGTGAACATAAAGATGTGCAATTGCACAGATTGCATTCCAACTAGCTTTTGCCAGTTCAGTGGAACCTTCTCTTGTTACATTGGTACACTATGGACTTTATCTGGCAGATGGTAAAGAACCGCTCTAAGAAGGCTACTGTGAATGGGACTGATAAAGATGTGAAGTAATACGCACGTCGCATTTCTGCTTCCAGCATCCTCTGCAGGTTAGAAGATTTCCCTTCTACCTTGAAATGGGAAATCTTCTTTGTTTTTTTTTTGTTTTTTGTTTTTTAATGGGACTTTAAAGAAAAGCTCTAGGCTCCTGCAGAAAAAAATTAAAAGTTTGCAGCAACAAATACTGTAGCTGCTGACTTTTAATATTAGGACACTTACCTGTCCAGGAATCCAGCTGTGTCCTCACCCGAGCCGATTTTTCAATCGGCTATCGGGTGCTTCCACCGCCATCTCTACTTAGGGAAGGCAGCATCGCGGCTTCACAGCCAGTTCCCTACTGTGCTTGTGCACTGCACTCTGTCAATGGGTCAGCTGTAGGGGAAGGGGTAGGGGGCTGAACTTCCGGCTGAGTTCACTGCAGCAAATTCAGCCGGAAGTTGGAGTGGGTACCTGTCAAAACCAAGTTCCCACTCCCTCCCCAAAATGTGCCAAATGTGGGTGGGGCTCCACTTTAAGGTTGGTGGATTGCAGCATCTACATCAGTGGTTCTCAACTCCTGTCCTCAGGACCCACCCACAGGCCAGATTTTAAGTATTACCTTGGGGAGATGCAGACTAGAATACTGCAATCACCGAGCAACAAATGATATCACCTGTGATGTATTTCAGTTATCTTGCAAACCTGGCCTGTTAGTGGGTCCCGAGGACCGGAGTTGAGAACCACTGATCTACAGTGTAGTGGTCAATGTTTTCTCATCTTAACTATAAATGTTTCTAAACAATACTCCTGAATGCAGTTCTCCATTTATTTATAATGATCGCTGTGTTTAAAAGTTGATGATTATGCACTTTAACTACATTTCATTGTTTTTCTATGCTTTTCATGACTTGATAGGATGCAGTATTGGGTTTCCTGGAGGAAGCATCTGTGTTCTAAAAATGTATATGGATGAAGGAAGTGACTTAAATGGATGAATTACTTACAGGAAGTTGTGCTTGTAGCTCTCCTTTTTGCATGTACATTTTACTAAAAGTAGAGCAAGGCCTCCTACATAACATGTCTAATGGGGTAGCTCAGCATGAATTCCAAATGTGCATCAAACACTCACTTGCATTTGATGTAATATCTATATTGAGCTGAGTATTTTTCAATAAATATAGGAGCAAAAAGCAGTTTTCAGCTTGAAAAATAAAGTTTGCTGTATTGATCCATGTTAAGGCTTATAATGCAAGGACTTAAATGCAGACTACTCTATACAACAGTGTATTATTTATTCAGATTAAGCCTTCAGTTATGCTGCTAGTGAATAACATAAACACACAAAAATTATAAGAAATAGTGGTGCATTTACTGTAATACCTTTTAGAAGGTAATGCTAGGACTAAAGCTAATGCTAGGTGGTGGTTACAGCAAAAGAGGTTTGTGACAGATTGGTTACAGCAGTGGCAATTTTCAGCATCAATCCAGTCCACTGATTTTAGGCATGTCATTTACTGGTGAGCCTAGTCAGAATACTCTCTGTATATTATTATGCTTCAAGCACAGAACCATAAATCGGTCAGCAGTATGCTAATACCAAATGTGAAAACATTCCTGAAATTGGACATCAGTCTGTTGCTGGTTGGATGGCTGGGTCTGGCTAAAATATCAGATGACTGTAAAACAGTCAGGCATCATGAACACCCTTTTCTCCCAGCAGGAGAAAAGCAGCATAAAAAATGTGCCTGCACCTTTAGGGAGGGGGGTGCAAAAGAGACCCCCAGGGCAGATGGTGGAAGCGGATCCAGTATGTGTCTTTTACACTGTTCTATGCTCCAGAGTGTTGGTTAGAGTCTTTATTGTTTAAGCTGACAAACCTTGTCGAATGTATTCTTGCATGTTTACCTGGCATATATTGATGATTTAATGACGCTTTGTGGATGTATATGTACTCTTTCAGATGTACAATAAAAACCTTTTTGTTGAGAAAAAAAACAAAAAACAAAAACGCGCCTGCGTTTAGGTGCATCAAGCATTTGTGCGTTCATTCAGTCCATTGGCGGGAACATTAAATTATTCTGGCCAATGAAATGAATGCATGCTCAAGTGCACCTAGTGTTTAGGCTAGTTTAAGTGTGACGGGTGTCCTTCCTTTTTTTTTTTTTTTTCTTCCTTCTACTGATACACTTCTCTCCTGAACACGCAAGTGATGTGCTCCAGATGGGGACAGTGGTAGATCGTGAGAGGAGGCAGATAGGTATTTGGGAAGGGGGAGTGCTGGTGGAAGTTTTTTTACCTTAAGGCAGGGAATGCATTAAGGTAAAAAAGGTGTTGCTTTTACAACCACAAAAAATAAATCTGTTTTTCTGCTGTAGAATACTTTAATGAATGATAATATAGGTCTTTGTTTCTAGGATTTATTTCTATATTCTGCCATTGTGAGTTCCTTATGTTGGTTTATTTTTCAGATGCTACATGGAAAGCATGTCATGGTCCGAGTTGGAGGAGGCTGGGACACACTACAAGGGTTTTTGCTTAAGTATGACCCTTGCAGGGTTTTGCAGTTTACTACTTTGGAGCAAAAAATTCTTCAATTCCAAAAGGGAGGGACAAGCGAGAATGTATCATTACAATCGGGCAGAACACCGCAACCTCCTGTTATGAATCCCATATCTGCAATTGGTGTCTCTCAAAAGTCGGCCTCTACACCATCTACACTTTCATCCTCTTCTAACAGTAATCTTCTAAGTGAAAAGTCCCCCATGCTGACTCCTCACAGGGGAACAAAATATACGCCATCTGCTTCTGTACGCCCTAAAATCCAAACCGTTCCAAGAAAAGGCTCCCCATTGCTTCCTGAGCCACAAAGGAAGGTGGCAAAGAAATCAAACTCTCCTCCACATGTCAATACTATAAGTACCAGAGGCGCACAAAACAATTCTCCTCAAAGAAAACTTTTCTCTTCCCCCAAGGGTACTGGCCCTGTTTCTAATAATGCTATGAAAAGCTCTAGTCCTGTAACAAAAGCATCTTCAAACACTAGAGACTTGACTCAACGTGCCAGCCCTGTGCAGCAGACCCAGTCAATGAAAAGTTCTCCTAAATCACCGGGGCCTCTTAAGACACTACCTAAGGATGCTACTGCTACCCAGACAAAGCCAGCATCAAAATCAACTACAGATGCTCACAAAGGAGCTACTACATCAGCAACTACTAGGACTGCACTATCTAAGAGGGCTGAAACGGCAAAATTGACCAGCAAGAGTACAACTGATCAGAAATCTGCTTCAGTAGTGTCACCCTCAAGAGAACTCAAAGGAATTAAAAAGGCAGATTTACAGAAAAACAATCTGATGGACAGAAAGCCATTTGTGGTGTCTTCTCGTGTGCCTCCCAAAATTCCCCCTTTTTCCTACCCCTCTCAACCAGTGGCTAAACCACTAGTTACAGCTGGTTCCCTGTCAAAACCCATAAGTAGAAACACTACTAAACCAGTCCAGCCTCAGAGAAATGGCACAGCTAAGGCTGCAACTGAGAAGACCACCATTTCTGGTCGCACTCCCCTGTCTGTAGTTAAGCTCCCACAATCTGATGCCAAAGCAGTGACTGCTTCACAGACCAAATCCTTAACAAAAAGTCAACCAGCAAGTGGCCTAGTAAAAAAAGGCAAAATGCTGGCAGTGTCTGACTCAGCTGGTTCTAAATCAAAACTGACTCACAAAGCTGCCACTGATTCTCTAAAAGAGAAGATTCCAAAAAAAGAAGACCGCTATAAAGCATCAAAAACTAAATAACTGATATCTTCGTAGGTTTTTGTTTGAGGGAGATCTGTGCTAAAATTGTGTGGATTTTTTTTTTTGTTTGTTTCTATGTATTCAAAGCACTTTCTTATATTCCTCATGAACAGAATCTATTGTGTCATGTTCAGCCACACAGTAACCTCTACAAATTCATCGCTATAGCTATTACAGAGAAAGAGGAAATCGCCCACAACAGATTCATGTGACCTAAGAATGCAGACTCGCCAAGAAGTACATTTGGTTCCGTCTTGGAATATAAAACTCAAATGTAATTTTAAGGGAACTGTGTGAATTTCGCATGGCTGCGGTGTTTCCTTGATGGCTTGTTATCTGTTCAGAGCAATTTAACTTATTGCCTGGAAGTGTTTTCTAAATTCAGTATCCAGGGTTAATAATGCAAATATATCTACCAAGCACTCCGATCACTGTGCAGATCATGCACATTCTTAATATTTTGGATTACATTTTTTTTTCGTAAATAAAGTAGACTCCCCTGAATGAATGTTAACGATACAGGAATATTCGATTTTAACAGTAGGGGGCTTAAAGGGATCTCTCAGACTTTGTGATAAATCTTTAAAATGGCTAAGGGCCAATTCACACTATATGCGGTGACAGATGTTTTACCGCATGGTAAAAAGTCTGTCACAGCAGGGACACACAGGAAACAATTATTTCCTATGTGTCCCATTCATACTGCAACGCAGCACACTGTGCTGAATCACACTGCAATGTTGGGCACCGCAATGAATGAAGTGTAAGTTTTGTACACTTCAAATACAGCTTGTACAAAACAAAAAAAGGGAGCCGTGTGATGTGCTGAATCAAGCACCACACTGCCCCCTAGTGCAGCCAGCATTGAGTGACTGGAGAGGTGAATCCGCTGCCCTGCTCTGCGTTGTGGTGGTGTGAATTCACTCTAAAGCCTCGTACACACGATGCGACGATCATGCGACCGAGCGGCCCAAATCGTATGTTGACTGTTGTATCTCGCGTACTGACATGCACTAAGCGATCGTAAGACCTAGCTGTACGTAGTGACATGCTTCGAGCGTATAAAGAGAAAGTTCAGGTGAATGTAATTTGTGAATTAGGAATGAACGGACACTTCCGGGCGTTCCTGACTTCTGAGCATGCGTGTTTTGCACAGTACAACTTGTTGGATCAACTTCTCTGTACACACGGTACAACGGTCGTATGACCGCTTGTTGGTACAACCAAAGTTTTCTAGTCTGCTCATACAACTTCTGTTGTATGTCGGCTGTTCTAATCACACGTACTAACGTTTGGACAATCGTACAACAAGCGGCATTTTCATATGATCGTCGCATCGTGTGTATGAGGCTTAAGAGTGAATGCTACAAGAAATTTTGAAAAAAGGGGCAACTTAAAAAAAAAAAAAAAATCAACTATAATTTAGGCACAATTCTATTTTGAATGACCACAGTCCTAAACCTCACTAATTATACAGGGTGGGCCCATTTTATTTAATAAAATGGGAATGGTTGGGGATATGAACTTCCTGTTTGTGGCACATTAGTATATGTGAGGGGGGAAACTTTTCAAGATGGGTGGCGACCATGTCGGCCATTATGAAGTCGGCCATTTTGAATCCAACTTTTGTTTTTTCAATAGGAAGAGGGTCATGTGACATCAAACTTATTGGGAGTTTTACAAGAAAAACAATGGTGTGCTTGGTTTTAACGTAACTTTATTCTTTCATGAGTTATTTACAAGTTTCTGACCACTTATAAAATGTATTCAATGTGCTGCCCATTGTGTTGGATTGTCAATGCAACCCTCTTCTCCCACTCTTCACACACTGATAGCAACACCGCAGGAGAAATGCTAGCACAGGCTTCCAGTATCCGTAGTTTCAGGTGCTGCACATCTCGTATCTTCACAGCATAGACAATTGCCTTCAGATGCCCCAAAGATAAAAGTCTAAGGGGGTCAGATCGGGAGACCTTGGGGACCATTCAACTGGCCCATGACGACCAATCCACTTTCCAGGAAACTGTTCATCTAGGAATGCTCGGACCTGACACCCATAATGTGGTGGTGCACCATCTTGCTGGAACTATGATGTCGGTGATAGGGAATTGCTGGCCATCAAGTCGGGTTTGGAGGAATGGCGGTACCTCCTGGAAGGAGCAGCTCACCCGGTATTGGTTTTTACTGACCATAAAAACCATAAAAAAAACATATGTTGTGAAGATACGAGATGTGCAGCACCTGAAACTACGGATACTGGAAGCCTGTGCTAGCATTTCTTCTGCGGTGTTGCTATCAGTGTGTGAAGAGTGGGAGAAGAGGGTTGCATTGACAATCCAACACAATGGGCAGCACATTGAATACATTTTATAAGTGGTCAGAAACTTGTAAATAACTCATGAAAGAATAAAGTTACGTTAAAACCAAGCACATCGTTGTTTTTCTTGTGAAATTCCCAATAAGTTTGATGTGTCACATGACCCTCTTCCTATTGAAAAAACAAAAGTTGGATTCAAAATGGCCGACTTCATAATGGCCGCCATGGTCACCACCCATCTTGAAAAGTTTCCCCCCTCACATATACTAATGTGCCACAAACAGGAGGTTAATATCACCAACCATTCCCATTTTATTAAGGTGTATCCATATAAATGAGCCACCCTGTAGTTTGATAGTACTGTGCAAATGCAAACTAACTGATAATTCTGTCTAATTGCTTACCTACATTAGGTGAAATGTGCAAGTGATGCTTCTTACTAATTGCTTTGTGCCTTTTAATGGCTGGTCCAGGTGAGATGCCTATTTTACAATGTATGTTTCATTTCAGGTACACTGGCTGTCTGTATTTTACATGAACATTTGCATCCCTATATTAAAATAATTAATTTGGATTTGTCAAGCACTGTTTTATGTTTTTGCACATATTTTAGATGTAATCAAAGCTACCTGATGGCCTAGGACCCTCTGTATTGCAGTGCACTTGGAAGTCAATTTCAGATCCGGGTGGGAGCTATAACTTGGCTCTTAGCAATGCAATTCATTTCTCTCAGCAGCCAACAGAGATGAATTGAATTGTGGCAGAGCTCCAACTTGAAGTTCAGGTCAGTTAGCCTGCTGAATGCATATGGACTTGAGGTTGTACAGGCTGCACAAAAGCAGCTTTGGTAACTGCAGGCACATTGCTTTCCCTGCTAATAGGGTCAATTTGCTTCTGTTCTTTCCAGAACAGGATCCCTTTGTTATGTGCAAAAAAGTGGTGTATATATATAAAGTTATAACTAACCACAGGTCAGCTTTATACTACTTTACTCTGAATTGATGATTTTACAATTTGTGTTGTGATTGCCAAATTTTAATTGTTTTAAGTACCTGGCTGCTGCAAGTCCCTCCAAATGCTCCGCTTTTGGTTATGTGAGAATCACTGATCTCTGATAAAGCAAGAATCAGTGTTTAAAGCGGCTAATTCACTTCATCTAGGTCATGTGACCAAATTCCTAGGCTTTTAAGTTGTATGAGCAGCACCAGAGGAATCCTGGAGCTGCATTTTCTCCAGGCAAAGAATGCATTTTGACCTTATCTGTTTCTCTTTTGCTTCTCCATCCTAGCAAACTGTTAACACAGCTTTATGCTGGCAATTGAGCAAAGGTTTTCTGCTTGTTTGCATACGTACATGTAGATTATTTTTACCCTTGTATATGCTTTTATGGCACCATAGATGTGGTATAAATTTCCTTAAGAGATTACAGGAATAGTAACTGACCTATGACTACACAAGCAGCTTGTGGATGGGAGCCTCTCTTTGGCTGCTTTTAGTTTTGATCTGCATTCAGATGTAGTTTAGGTTTTAAAGACACTTGCTTAAAAATAAAAGCTAAATGTCTGGAGAAATTGTATTACATTAGTGCCTTTTTTTTTAACATGCTTACTAATTTCTAGACTGCATATGCTGCTTTAATAATATGACTTATCCTTAGACATTAAGTGGAGTACAAAATAGAGGAAACAAGTTTAACACTAACAAGATCTTTCATTCAGAGGAGTATTTGCCTTACTGGAATTGTATTTTTTACACTGTAATGCCTCTGGGTATTTTATTTTTTTTATTTAACTCATTTTAGGTAAGTTTATTGTACATATTATGAATTATGTGTATAGGCTACTCTAGGCTTGAATATTTTTTCCCTCTATCATGGGGATCTTCTGGTTTTCAACAAGTCATCTATATGGAGTATAAAACTGGACATTGCAGGTCTAGGTCCACCTGCTAAAAATGCTTGTAAGCAGAGCGGACCCTTTGTAAGGGTTCTTGCAAACTGTACTGATGTATGAACACAGACATTCCTAGCAGAAAAAATGCAAGGATGGTTTGTATAGCACTTGCACAATAAGCTGCATTTTTGTCAGTAAAAAAAAAAAATGCTTGTGTGCCTAAAACGCTGCATTTTTAGGCAGCAGTGTGCAAAAGGCCTAATAGTGTTGATAAGCAAAATAAACTTTCGTTGTAAATATAGATTATATCAGTGTTTTTCAACTCCAGTCCTCAAGGCACACCAACAGGTCATGTTTTCAGGATTTCCCTCAGATGAAACAGCTGTGGTAATTACTAAGGCAGTGAAACTGATCAAATCACCTGTGCAAACTCATGGAAATCCTGAAAACATGACCTGTTGGTGTGCCTTGAGGACTGGAGTTGAAAAACACTGGATTATATGACCCAGTTGTGTTGGTATCCCTTCAATTGTAAAAAGAATATTCAGCATCTCGGTGGTGAACTCCTTTCTGCATTATACACTTCTGGGCCCAATTATTGTCTAGCTTCCTATGGCCGTGCTTGCATTTAGGATACACAGAAGTCTGAGGAGTGTCACTTTCATACAGATAGCTGTCAGGTAATAGAACCTTGGAAATAATACTACATGAATGTGTGGAATGGGATATGTCTACACTTCCCTCTCTCTTTACCCTTCCATGCAAAACCAAGTGGGCTTCTCAAAAAATGTGTATGAATAATTTTATTTCCTGTAATAAAATCTGATTTATCTCGCCATCTCTGGCTATGTTTTAAATACTTTTTAATGTTCATTTTTAAAATATATTTTGCTTTGTATATATGTATAATGAATGTAATATAAACATTTGGGAAAATGCACTTTAATAAACATGGTTTGGTAAAGTAATAAAGAATACATTTTTTTTTGTGGTCAATTATTGGAATACACTAAAGCAAGCATTACACATATCTAGAAAAATTGTAATGTTAAACATATGGATTTCATCATTGTTGTAGTTAAAACATCACCCCCAAGAAGAAAAAAAAAAATGTGTGAAAGGCATGACTGAATAGCTCTGTACCATCTGGTAGCCTCTTCAAAGGGAGGATCTGTGCTAGGACACCACTATTGGAATCAGATGTCCGTTTAAGAGGGTTCGATCAGTGTTACAGTGTGAGTTTCACATCATTCATACATCCTCAGAGCCATGGTCAATGGGTTGCCCAACATTCTACCTACTGTACATTTTGGGATGAGTAATGCCTCAGCAATTTATACAGTGCAGATTTTCCAGTCTGAATCTATAGCTAGTAAGCAACATCACACATTTTGGGGTAAAATATACTTGTAACTATTGGAAAGTGATGTTTTTCTTGATATGAAATTTTAGAAATTGAATATAGTGAAAGTTTCCATCTTGATTGAAATCAAATGCTTGGCACAATGTATCAAATTCCATGGGGCCGATATTCAGCTTTAGTGTCAAGAAAATGGCACAGATCTCTGTGAAGGAGACTTGTCCTGTACCCAAAGGGTCTCTACTTCTCAGAACAGATTTTATTTCTTTCCAGTATTTGATGATATCTGCAGCAAGCTGGTTTTGAATGGTTTGCACTGGACTAGCTCTTCTGGGTCCTTCAGAAAAAGAAATGATTTTCAGTAAAACAAGTCCGTCATCTTTGACCAAAAATATATAGGAGTTATTTTATGACAGGTAATTTCGGCAACTTATGTAGTGTTTTACCCATTGTACATTCACATCAGTCCCTGCCTTCAAGGAGCTTACAATTCAATGTGCCTATCACACAGGCATACATTCTAGGCAAGGACAGGAGGCAATTAACCACATCTGTTCTAGAGCAATTTTTTTTTCATTTTATTTTTTTGCACGCACGTGAAAAAAAAAAAAAAATCAGTATTTCTCCTACGTTCCCTGACAGACGCAGCTCTCCATTGACATGTGGTTACATGCAGATCCTATTAGGAGTTAACTGGGCAAAGAAAGAAAGCAAGCTGGCCCCTCCCAGGGGGCTGTCCTCTCTTCCCATATAATCCCCCTACTCTGCTCAGTACATCAGTTTTAACATGCCTAGTGCAAGGAGTTGGCCTGGCTCCCTTATGGGACCTGCGGTTTAGATTTTTGCTATCGCTTTTTTATTTTTTATCAAGCTAATGAAGACTACTATCAAGAAGCCGGCTGGGGCATTGAGGGTTCCTGGAAAACCCTGTACTTTCCCCAGCACGACCAACCGAGGCGAGCCAGTCCCAGGATATTAGTGGGCCCCGCCGCATCGTGCCCGTTCCGTGCGGGCGGCCAGTGGGTGATGCCCACTTGTGCCCAGTGTCCGGATTTGATCCTGTCCAGGGGCTTGTGGCCAGCAGCATCCCTCCCCAGCTGGGGAGAAAAGTCTGCGACCGGGTGGCTACCCGCTGCGCCCCTCAGGAGTGGTGAGTAAGCCCCCCTCTGCTCCCCTAGGGGTGCTTGGGGGGGGCGCCGGGCAATTTTAGGCATTAGCCGCCGGTAGAGGTGGGTCGCTGGGGCTCTCCTGGGTCCTTTCATCCCTTCCCCGCTCTGCACCCTGTTGGCACTGTGTGCAGACCGCCTTGGCCGCCATGCGGTGATCCGCGGCCATTTTGCGGCGAATCACCGCCATTTTGTTGTAGCCGCGGCCATTTTCTATGGGATTTTCACTACCATGCTGTGGCGGCCATTTTGCCAGAGCCTCGGTCTTCAGCAGCCCTTTGGCCGCTAGTGGATGTCCTCAGCGGCCATATTGGAGTCCCTGCATGCTGAGAAAACGTGCTGCTGCCGTTTTTCCTTTTCATTGTGCTGTTCGTTATTATTGTACCCCAATATATTTTTTCTTTTAAATTTTATAAAAAATAAAAAAGTAACGCTGCACTGATATTACATTATTTATGTACTGTTATACAATTTCATTTTGTACATTTTTCATTATGTACACCTTCATTCCTTATATATGTCACCTCAAATGTTTTATGTAAAGCAACAAATAATTTCGTTTTTGTTTTCTCTTTCTTCTTCATAAAAAAGTTTGTAATCAAGAAATGAGATTGGCCGTCAGTACATCAGGTGTGATCAATTTTCAGTGCTTGGCACCATAGCTTGTAGACTCCAAAGCCTTGTACACACGATGCGATTTTCAGACGACAGAACGTCCATTTTTTTGTTGGATGCTAGTCTCATGTCAAAGGGAAGGGCATGCTAACAATATGAAAATTTTCATGCGTCAGAAGTGACGTAATGCTTTGAATATTTTTACAAATGGGGGAATGGTATCGCGCTTAGGATTTAAGAAAGTGACTCAGCAGCTGCCCTCCAATAACTCCCTCCCTCAGGGGGGATTTATAAGGATCAGTATGTGAGGTTGGATGTGGCGCTATCTGAGCGTGTATAGAAAGTATATGTTAGGTAAAGTGCTAGTATGG
>BLSH010056899.1:666171-677433 GCA_018402905.1 Glandirana rugosa
TGTCCTAGTTTAGGCCTGTGACCTGTGTTCACCCCTAGTGGGTGACCGGCGGGCGTGCCTTCCCCGTGCTACGCCACCCTGGGTGATTATAGGACCCTGACCGAACGTAACCAACCGGCACGACCCCTTTCATGTCCCAAAAAGTCCTTGGGAGATACGAGGTCGGCCGAAGAACTATCACCAGACGTAATCGAACTCTTTTTCTTTTTTCGACATCGTTTTTAGATTTGGCGCCCAGGGTATTCCCTCGGTCCAGTTGAGGAACGTGATCCGTACAATTTTGACTACATGACTCGTCTCATCCCCCTAATATACCCTTCTCTCCTGTCGGGGGACCCTCCCCGGTCGAACGAAAGAAAGAAACTGGCCCCTCCCAGGGGGCTGTCCTCTCTTCCCATATAATCCCCCTACTCTGCTCAGTACATCAGTTTTAACATGCCTAGTGCAAGGAGTTGACCTGGCTCCCTTATGGGACCCGCGGTTTAGATTTTTGCTACAGCTTTTTTCTTTTTCTCAAGCTAATGCAGACCACTATCAAGAAGCCGGCTGGAGCATAGAGGGTTCCTGAAAAACCCTGTACTTTCCCCAGCACGGCCAACCAATGCAAGCCAGTCCCAGGATATTAGTGGGTCCCACCGCATCGTGCCCCTTCCGTGCGGGCGGCCAGTGGGTGATCCCCACTTGTGTCCAGTGTCCGGATTTGATCCTGTCTAGGGGCTTGTGGCCAGCAGCATCCCTCCCCAGCTGGGGAGAAAAGTCTGCGACGGGGTGGCTACCCGCTGCCGGAGTGGTGAGTGAGCCCCCCTCTGCCTGCGTTAGCCGCCGGTAGTTGGGATCCCTGGTGTCCCTAGAACAGCTGCGGGCGGTGTTTGGGGAATTTCTTCCCAGGGTGGGGCCGAGCAAGGCCCCGGGGGCCCCTAAAAAGCGCCCCCCTCCCCTTGTTCCTCAGGGGAGGATTCCGAACCAGAAGTAGCTTCGGGGTCACGGGGACTCCCGTGGAGCTTTCTGAGGGTGAACTTGTCCCCTCGGATGATGAGGAAGACCAGGGGGCTAAGACAGCGCGCGAAAAGGCACTGGTGTCTGCAATAATTTCTGGCATCCATGCGTCTTTGCGACTGGACCAAGATGGCGAGTCGCAGATGTCGACTTATGTCTGCGGGACTGCCAGGCCTCCTAGGTTGCCCAGAGCTTACCCTTATGATACATTCTTTGATCATCTGATCTATCAGGAATGGCAGCGCCTGCAGCATTCCTTCACCATGCCAAAGCGTTTCGATATCCGGTATCCCTTTGAGGATAATTTCATAAAGAAGTGGGCGTCCCCCTCGGTGGCGCAACTGAACAAGGTGACGACTATTCCTCTAGAGGGGTCAGCGTCGTTTAAGGATCCTGCCGATAGGACAGAGGCAGTGTCTAAGGCAGTGTTTCTCAACCTTTTACAGTGAAGTACCCTGGCCCTGCAGATCTAAAAAAAAATTTCCTAAGTACCCCTGTCTCGAGAAAGTAATTTCTATTGCTTGGGTGTCATGGTTTCTGTGTGTGTGTAATGTCAGTATATGTTTGTGATGATTTCTCTGTGTGTTTGTGATGGTTTTTGTTTGTCTGCAAAATCATCATCAAATGCAGCCTCACCAGTGCCCATCAATGCAGCCTCACCAGTGCCCATGAAATGCAGCCTTACCAGTGCCCATCAAATGCAGCCTGATCAGTGCCCACCAATGCAGCCTTACCAGTGCCCATCAAATGCAGACATGCCAGTGCCCATCAAATGCAGACTTACCAGTGCCTATCGAATGCAGCCTTGCCAGTGCCCAGCAATGCAGACTTACCAGTGCCCATCGAATGCAGCCTTGCCAGTACCCAGCAATGCAGCCTGATCAGTGCCCAGCAATGCAGCCTGATCAGTGCCCAGCAGTGGAGCCTGATCAGTGCCCAGCAATACAACCTGATCAGTGCCCAGCAATGCAGCCTGATCAGTGCCCAGCAATGCCGCCAGATCAGTGCCCAGCAATGCCATCTGATCAGTGCCCAGCAATGCAGCCTGATCAGTGCCCAGCATTGCAGCCTGACCAGTGCCCAGCAATGCAGCCTGATCAGTGCCCAGCATTGCAGCCTGACCAGTGCCCAGCTTTGCAGCCTGATCAGTGCCCATCAAATGCAGCCTGATCAGTGTCCATCAAATGCAGCCCGATCAGTGCCCATCAAATGCAGACCTACCAGTGCCCATCAAATGTAGCCTTACCACTACCCATCAAATGCAGCCTTGCCATTGCCCAGCAATGCAGCCTGATCAGTGCCCAGCAATGCAGCCTGATCAGTGCCCAGCATTGGAGCCTGATCAGTGCCCAGCACTGCAGCCTGACCAGTGCCCAGCAATGCAGCCTGATCAGTGCCCAGCATTGCAGCCTGATCAGTGCCCAGCAATACAGCCTGATCAGTGCCCAGCATTGCAGCCTGATCAGTGCCCAGCAATGCAGCCTGATCAGTGCCCAGCATTGCAGCCTGATCAGTGCCCAGCAATGCAGCCTGATCAGTGCCCAGCAATACAGCCTGATCAGCACCCAGAAATACAGCCACATTTGTAATATGCAGCATGGAAGGGGTTAATGTATTGCCAATGGTTACTGATGCATCAGTGACCAGTGAAAATAACTCCTTTGTGCTGCATTAGTGACACCAGTGTCAGTGTTTATTAACCCCTTCATGCTTCATCATAAAGGGATTAATTAACACTGCCACTAATGCAGCACAAAAGGGTTAATTAACTGCTACTGGTTACTAATGCATCAGTAACCAATGGCAATACATTTACCCCTTCCATGCTGTATATTACAAATGAATTGTAGTTTAACCCCCCCCCCTTCAAAAAAAAAAAAAAAAAAAGTATACAGCAAGCCGCCGCTACATTAAACCTTTTGCCCGTTGGCACCCTGTCCCCCACACAGCCGGCGTACCCCCTGCCCGTGGTGCACGTACTCCTAGGGGTACGCGTACCACGGGTTGAGAAACTCTGGTCTAAGGCACTTTTCATTTTGGCAGTATCAGCCTTGCGACCGGCCCTGGCGTCTGCCACGGCGGTGCAATATCTGTCTAAATGCACGGCGGAGCTGCAGAATGATCTGGACTGTGGCAGAACGCTTGAGGCATCACAGAAAGCAGAACATGTGTTTCACGGTATCAGATACCTGTGTCATGCGGCTCTAGACCTGCTCCCTATGTTGTCCAAAATATCTGTTTTTGCAGTCATTATCAGACGGGTCCTTTGGTTGCGTTCGTGGTCGGGTGACTACGCATCCAAAAAAGGTTTAGCGGACCTCCCTTTTCAGGGTGGCCGTCTCTTTGGGTCTCAGGTGGACGAAATCATTAAGGATTTCACGGGCGGGAAGAGTACCTTTCTTCTGGAGCCCAGGCGGTGAGAATTTCGACCGCAAGAAGGGACCCGTCTCTTCGGGTCAGAAGAGGTTTTTTTCGTGCCCCTGGTGCAGTGGGCAAGGGCCCGCGAGCCGGCAAGGCTGCTGCAAGGGGCCGGCAAAAGACCCTGGCAACGCAAAAACGAAAAAGCAGAGGATAAGCATGATGGGTGATCAGGTGGGGGGGACGTCTTCTGGGGTTCGCAGACATGTGTACTGCCCACATTTCCGACCGGTGGGTGCAGGAAGTGGTGTCCTCCGGGTACAGGATAGAGTTCAGCACTCTACCCCCAGACAGGTTCCTACCATCGAACTTGAGACTCCCGCATCAACATCGGGAGGCCCTTTCCGGGGCGGTTCAGACACTATCAGACCAAGGGGTGATCGTGCCGTTACCTCAGCCAGAGAGGTTTCACGGTTTCTACTCAAACCTATTTGTGGTCCCCAAAAAAGGAGGGGGGTAAGGTAAGGCCAGTTTTGGACCTGAAGGCGCTAAACTTTTATGTGAAAGCGTGAAAATTCCGGATGGAATCGGTCCGCTCAGTCGTGGCCGCCCTTCATCAAGGGGACTTCCTGGCATCCCTGGACATCAGGGACGCATATCTCCATGTTCCCATTTGTCTCCGTCACCAGCACTTTCTACGCTTTGCGGTGGGAGATCTCCATTACCAGTTTGTGGCACTGCCCTTCGGTCTGGCCTCGGGTCTTCACCAAGTTGGTGGCCCCAGTGCTGGTGCTACTGAGGCAGAGGGGCATTGCGGTGGTAGCTTACCTCGACGACTTGCTTCTGAGAGCAGAGTCTGCCTCAGCCCTGGAGGAGAGCGTGGCTATCACCATGGCCTCGTTAAAGGACTTGAGTTGGCTGATCAACCTGCAGAAGTCGACGTTGACACCGCCCTGTCGCCTGGAATATCTGGGTCTGATTCTGGACACAGAGCAGGCGAAGGTGTTCTTACCCCCGGCCAAGCTGCGGTCCCTGCAATCAGCAGTGCGAACCTTACTGTCTCACCGGCAGTCATCATTACGGTTCTGTATGCGGGTGCTGGGGCTCATGGTGTCGGCCTTCGAGGCGGTACCTTATGCTCAGGGCCACATTCGGCTACTTCAGCGAGCGATTCTGTCTCGGTGGGACAGATCCCCACTGTCTCTGGACCAGTTGGTCAACTTGGATCATCAGACCAGGGCATCCTTGGCCTGGTGGCTTCGGACCCCAGCTTTGACGCGGGGAAAATCGTTTCTTCCCCTGACGTGGTCAATAATCACGACGGACGCCAGCCTGTCGGGCTGGGGGGGGCATCCTGGGCTCTCTATCGACCCAGGGTCGTTGGTTGGCGCAGGAATCTCGCCTTCCGATCAATGTGCTGGAGCTAAGAGCGATCAGACTGTCTATCCCGCTGGACGGCGAGGCTGCAAGGGGGTTCCGATTCGGGTTCAATCGGACAATGCCACAGCAGTGGTGTATGTGAACCATCAGTGCGGAACGAGAAGTGCGGCAGCAGCTCTCATTCTGCGTTGGGCAGAACTTCACGTTACGGCAATCTCCGCCATCTCAGTTGCCAGACGCTGGATCAGGGGGAATGGTCCCTCCATCCAGAAGTGTTCAGCCAGATTTGCCACAAGTGGGGCACGCCAGACGTGGACCTCATGGCTTCTCGGTTCAACCACAAAGTATAGACCTTTGTGTGCAGGACAAGAGACCTTTTGGCGGTGGTCACAGACGCGCTTGTGGCACCTTGGGGTCGATATCGTCTTCTGTATGCCTATCCTCCCATCAAATTTCTCCCGCGCCTACTGCACAGGGTGGAAGCGGAGGGAATTCCAATGATCCTGGTGGCTCCGGATTGGCCTCGGCGTCTGTGGTACGTCAACGTAGTAAGAATGGTGGCAGACGCTCCCTGGCGTCTCCCGCTGCGAGACGATCTGCTGTCTCAGGGACCCATATTGCACCCTGCTTTACACTCGCTGGCTTTGATAGCCTGGCTATTGAGTCCCAGGTGCTGAGGGACAGGGGTGTAGATGACTCAGTGGTCCCTACCATGCTGAAGGCGCGCAAGTGTACTTCGCGCAAAATTTATCATCGCACCTGGAAGGCCTATACTGCCTGGTGTGAGGCGGGGGGTTGGAACCCTTGCTCTTATGTGGTGTCTAGGGTCCTGACTTTTTTTTACAACAGGGCCTGAATAAAAAATTGGCCTTGAGTACTCTCAAGGGCCAGATATCAGCCTTGGCGATTCTTTTCCAACGCCCTTTGGCGTCACATTCCTTGATTCGTACATTTTACAGGGTGTGCGCCATGTGGCTCCTCAGGTACAGTCGCCTATGGCACCGTGGGATTTGAATTTGGTGCTTTCAGTGCTTCAGAAGCCACCTTATGAGAAGATCAGGGATATTCCCTTACAATTGTTGTCGCAGAAAGTGGCTTTCTTGGTGGCCATTACATCCGCTAGGTGGGTGTCGGAGTTGGCAGCGTTATCCTGCAGGTCTCCTTACTTGGTCCTGCACAGGGACAAGGCGGTATTGCGCCCGTCGCCTTCTTTTTTGCCGAAGGTGGTTTCTTCTTTTCATATTAAGGAAGACATTGTTCTTCCTTCTTTGTGTCCGCATCCTTCCCATCCTAAGGAGATTGAGTTGCATTCCTTGGCTGTCGTACGGGCCTTGCTGGTGTATTTGGCGGCTACAGACTCTTTTCGGAGGTCTGACGCGTTGTTTGTCCTGACGGATGGTCTGCGCAAAGGATTGGCGGCCTCGTCGGCTACTGTCTCTCGCTGGATCAGACAGACCGTGACTCATGCATATTCTGTTCGGGGCAAAGTGCCTCCTTTTCCGGTCACGGCTCATTCTACCAGGGCTGTTAGCACTTCCTGGGCTTTTCGACACCAGGCCTCGGTGTCACAGGTGTGAAAGGCGGCTACTTGGGCCTCAGTGCACACATTTACTAAGTTTTATAAAGTTGATGTGTCCGCATCTTCGGATGCTGCTTTTGGCCGTAAAGTTTTACAGGCGGCAGTGTAGGCGCGTCTGGCGCCTCTTCAGAGGTTCTGTTGGGTACAGTTGTTGTCGTTTGCCCACCCCTCTTAATGACACAGCTTTAGGACAACCCCACATGTCAATGGAGAGCTGCGTCTGTCAGTGAACGAAGGAGAAAAAGGGATTTTATTAAAACTTACCGTAAAATCCTTTTCTCTGAGTTCACTGACAGATGCAGCACCCACCCCTCTGCGTTTTTTTTCGGTACGGCTTGTTACGAACTGATGTACTGAGCAGAGTAGGGGGATTATATGGGAAGAGAGGACAACCCCCTGGGAGGGGCCAGCTTGCTTTCTTTCTTTGCCTAGTTAACTCCTAATAGGATCTGCATATAACCACATGTCAATGGAGATCTGTGTCTGTCAGTGAACTCGGAGAAAAGGATTTTACAGTAAGTTTTAATAAAATCCCTTTTTTTGGCCATAAAATTACTTTAAAACCCCCAGAACCTTATATAGTTTCTGAAAGCAGAGGAATAAAAATATAGTAGTTGCATTTTTTTTTTTTTGCAAACAGAATTGCAGGACGCCTGACTCCCAAAAGAAGTACAAGAACTTCTTTTGGGCGTTAGGCGTCCTGCGATTCTGTTTGCATGATTTTTACTGGGATTTGTCGGGTGACAATCGCAGCAAAATCATGCCATGATTTGGTGCCATTCAAAATAGTGAGGATCGCTATTGTGTCCCGCGGTGTTTCCGAATCGCGCAGATTCCGCCTGCAAAACCGAATGCCATGGTGTGAATGGAGCTAATGCTAACCAGTCTAGCTTAGATGTGTATTTGCCATCCCCTCCAACTGAGCCATTTACAACCGGTATCTGTTCTCTGGATTGCTCACGTTTGCGACAGGGTGACAGTTTTATTAGGGTTTCCAGATGGGAATGTGGATTGGTTAACCACTTCCCGCCCGGCGCATTGACAAATGACGTCTGGGCGGGTGGCTCATTATCCTGACTGGACGTCTATTGACGTCCTCAGGATAATCCGCGATCGGTGGTGCCGTGGGTCAGTCTGACCCACCGCATTACCGACTGAGGTAAAAGGCTTCGATCCGAAGCCTTTTACCATGTGATCAGCCGTGACCAATCACGGCTGATCACAGTGTAAATAGGAAGAGCCGTTGATCGGCTTTTCCTCTGCTCAGGTCTGCAGACCTGAGCAGCGGAGAGCCGATCGGCTGCTCTCCTGACAGGGGGGGGCTGCGCTGAACGTTTATCAGCGCAGCCACCCTCAGGATCACCCCACTGGACCACCAGGGAGCTGGATCAAGACCCCCAGGGAGCCCCGCCCGGACATCACACAGAGGCCGCCTAGGACCACCAGGGAAGGACCACAGAGGCCGCCCAGGACCACCAGGGAGCCCCCACTAGACCACCAGGTAAGGGCATTATTGTGCACTGTAGGGATGGCACTGTGCCCATGTATGATGCCTGCCAGTGCCATCCCTAACAGTGCTTGTTGCATCTGTGCCCACCACTGCCACCTATAAGTGCCCACCTGTGACACCTATCAGTGCCCACCTGTGTCACCTATCAGTGTCCACCTGTGCCATCTAAAAGTGCCCACCTGTGCCACCTAAAAGTGCCCACCTGTGCCACCTATCAGTGCCCAGTGCCACTTATCAGTGCCGCCTATGAGTGTCTATCAGTGCTGCATATCAGTGCCACGTATCAGTGCCCGTCAGTGTTGCCTGTCAGTGCTGCCCATCAGTGCTGTATATGTGCCCCATCATCAGTGCAACCTTATCAGTGCCACCTCATCGGTGCCAATCTGTACTGCCTCATTAGTGCCCGTCAGTGTAGTCACATCAGTGCCCGTCATTGAAGGAGAAAATGTACTTTATACAAATTTTTGTGACAGAAACAAAGAAAAATGTTTGTTTTTTTTTCAAAATTTTCGGTCTTTTTTTGTTTATAGCGGTTATCAGAAATGACGCAGAGACGATCAAATACCACTAAAAGAAAGCTCTATTTGTGGGAACAAAATGATAAAAATTTTGTTTGGGTACAACGTCGCACGACCGCAAAATTCTCATTTGAATCGCAACAGCACTGAAAGCTGAAAATTGGTCTAGGCAGGAAGTGTTCTAAGTGCCAGGTATTGAAGTGGTTAATGGAAAGGGTCTATGTGTGTCCAATATATGGACTGATAAGGTTCTGGCTTCAGTTAACAGTCTGTGTATTGTATAACTAAAAGAAAAAAAATGGGGGGTGTTGCCCTTTACATAAAAACATGGCTGAGATGAGCTGCGACATGAACAAAATGATGTCGCATACAGCTTTTCATGGGCCAATGTGCAAAACCATTACAAAATGCACTTTTTATGAGGACATTGAGGTCTCTGTTAGATCCCAATGTCTCCCCTGTCCTCCAAAGCAACTAAGTGAGCACAGAGCACAAATCTACTCAGTTTGCTGCTTCCCTGGTTAACACAGGAAAACAACAGCTCAGAAACCATAAGTGACAAAATCATCATTGCTTCTGGTTTCTTCAGTGCAGACAAGATTGGAGAACGGATGTTCCTCAGTCTCCTCCCGCTAGGCATCCGGATGTCAGTTGATTTGGTCCCAGACTCCCAGTAAGAGCAGGAGAACCCTAGAACGAACCATGTGTGGAAGATTGGGGCCATTACTGCCTCTACTGCAGCCATCGGCATGTCCTTAAACCTTCAGTCTTTGGATATACTATGTACATCTAAAGAGGTAAAGTAGTTCACTTGACAGCATGTCTTAGCAGTGTGCGAGAACACAGAAGGAAACCCACACAAACAGGGAGAACATGCAGATTATGCATATAGTGTCCTGCTTGGGATTTGAGCCAAGGAACCTAGTACTGCAAGTAGGGTTGCCACCTCATCCCTTTAAAACTGAACACACATTAATCACACAGGTTCTATGGCTGATTAAGGTAGTAATTAAACTCACTTGGTGCCTTACCTGCATTAAATTAGCCCCAGAACCTGAGTAATTCATATGTGTTCGGGTTTAAAGGGATGAGGTGGCAACCCTAGCTGCAAGACATAAGTGCGAACCACCCAGCCACTATGCTGTCTCCATGGTTATTTTTATTTTATATTAAAAAAAAAAAAATGAATGAAAAAACAAATATATATATATATATATATATATATCTATCGATAACATTATGACTACTCACAGGTAATGTGAACAATAATGATCCTGTTACAATGGCATCAGAAAGTGGGTGGAATATGTTAGGCAGCAAGTAAACATGTTGTACCTCAAGTTGATGTGATGGTCAAAAAAATATTTATTAGTATTTATTACAGGCACTTATATAGCACTGTCAATTAATGCAGTACTTTACATATACATTGTACATTCACATCAAATATGGTCTAAGGAAGTAAAACAGGCGAACAGGTGACAGCATCATGAGCAGCCAATGCTCATTAACGCATGTGTCAGCGAAGGCTGGCCTGTGTTTTCTGATCCAATAGAAGAGCTACGGTAGCTCAAATTGCTGAAATAGTTAATGCTGGTTCTAATAAAAAGGTGCCGGAACACAGAGTGCATCACAGTTTGTTTCGTAAGGGGCTGTATTTTTGCAGACCGGTCAGGGTGCCCATGCTGACTCATGTCCACAGCCAAAAGTATCTACAATGGGCCTGTGAACATCAGAACCAGACCACAGAGCAATAGAAGATGGTGGTCTGGTCTATAAATCACATATTTTTTTTTTTTTTACATCATGTGGATGGCTGGGTGCCTGTGCATTGATAACCTGGGGAAATTGGATGCACCATAGAAAAAGGCACGGCAGCAGAGGTTTTAAAGTGGTTGTAAATCCTTACATGTACCCAGTGAAGTGACTGGCCTAGGGTTGCCACCTCATCCCTTTAAAACCGAATACCGATGGATTACACAGGTTCTCTGGCTGATTAAGGTGGCAATTAAACTCACTTGGTTGCCTTACCTGCATTCAATTAGCTTCAGAACCTGTGTAATTCATAGGTGTTCGGGTTTAAAGGGATGAGGTGGCAACTCTAGACTGGCCTCAGGTAGGGTTGCCACATCATCCCTTTAATCCAGGACACATATGAATTACTCAGGTTCTGTGGCTGATTTAATGCAGACCCTAGCCTCAGGTGATACATAGAGATGAAACAAATCCTCCTATAGGAGTTGTATCTGTCTATCTGCAGTCTTCTCTTCTGTATACCTGTTCAATGCCCTGGATTTTTAAGGCTGGATTCACACCATTGCGGTGCGAATTCCAGCCTGTTTGCTGCTGAGAAGGGGCGGAGCTGCTGTTCGGCGGCTCCTGTCCGTTCTCACAGCGCAGCAGCTGCGGCAGGAGGGAAGGGGAGGAGCCGCTAGCAGGGGAAAATATCCCCGTACAGTGCGGAACACATCTCCTTTTTAGATGCGTTCCCATTGAACTTAATAGGCTGGGAATTCACACCGCATTGCACAGAAAACGCACACGTGTTCTGTGCAATGCGGAGTGCGAATGCACCGCACCTATGTGAACCTGACACATTGAAAATGTGTGTTTTCAAGTGTCATGTGAATTGGATGCGGTGTAAGCCACATCCAACTCGCATAGGTGTGAACCCAGCCTTAAACTTGTCTGAGCATTTAGAAAAAAAGGGGGCAGAGAGATGAAATTATACTCTGCAGAGCTCAGTGTGGAGAGTTCTGGGAGCTCATTGGAGGGAAGAGACACTCCCCCCCACTTCACACAGCTCACAGGAACAGAGCTAAGACTGTCAATCAGCTAGAGATCCTTCCCCTGTCACCATTTTCTCTTGGTGTCAGGAAAACTTGTCAGAAGTGAATTATGCTGATATTAGAGGAAGGAAA
>BLSH010056899.1:677443-708871 GCA_018402905.1 Glandirana rugosa
ACTCCCCCCCCCCCCCCCACTTCACACAGGAACAGAGCTAAGACTGTCAATCAGCTAGAGATCCTTCCCTTGTCACCATTTTCTCTTGGTGTCAGGAAAACTTGTCAGAAGTGAATTATGCTGATATTAGAGGAAGGAAACTGCAGACAGAAATGACACTTAGTGCTCTTAATTGAGACAAGTACACACTATAGGGGGATAGGCTTTGTACATATTTAAAGCGGTAGTAAACCCATGCATTTAACAGGTTAAAAAACAGTCACATTTCCGGCACGTGCCGGAAATGTAACACTCCCATTGGTTGTGCTCTAAACCAAACTGTCAAATCATCAAGTGGCTGGTGTCATAGCTGATCACATGTGCAGCATCATGGCAGTTGAAGATCAAACAGAGGCCAAGATGGCAGCTTCCTTGGCTGAAAATGATAGGAGGGTTTACTATCACTTTAATGTCTGAGGTTTACAACCACTTTAAGGCTCAATGCACACTAGCAGGGTTTTCTTTTAAGCTTAAAAAACACTGGATAAAAAAAACTGGTAATAGCCTTTTGTAGTAGCATTTTAAGAGTGTTAGCATTTTATTAGTGTTTTTGCAGTAAAAGGAAAAAAAAAAGCTAAGCTAAAAAACGCTGGATAAAAAACACTGCTAATAGCTTTTTGTAGTAGCGTTTTAGAAGTGTTTTGGAGCGTTAGCGTTTTATTAGGTTTTTTGCAGTAAAAGGAAAAAAAAAGCTCAAAAAATGTTATTTGTAGCATTTAGGAGCGTTTTCTGCTCCTAGATGCAGAAGCTCAAAAAAATGCTAATAACCTAAAGTAGCATGCATGGACCCATAGGATAATACTTTTTAGCTTTCAGGAGCAGAAAAAAATGCAAATAACAGCTTCTAGGAGCTTAAAAAACGCTAGTGTGCATGGAGCCTAAAAGGAAAAAAAAAAAGCTAAAAAAAGTGCTATTAGGAACATTTAGCAGCGTTTAGGAGCACTTCTCCTGGAAAAACGCTCCAAGAAACTCTACAAAAACATTTTTTTTTCTGCTCCTAAACGCTGAAGCTCAAAAAACGCTAATAGCCTAAAGTGGTGTGCATGGACCCCTAGGATAACACTATTTAGCTTCTAGGAGCTTAAAAAAATGCTAGTGTGAATGGAGCCTTAAAGATCTGCTACAGACAGATACCACAGCATACCTTCAGAGGTGTCCATGCCTCAACGGGTCGGGGCTGTTTTGGTGGCAAAAGGGGGCCTTCTCAATAGGTGGGCGGCACAGTGGTGTAGTGGATAGCACTTTCACCTTGCAGCAAAAGGGTCACTGGTTTGAATCCCAACCCCGACACTACCTGCCTGGAGTTTGCATGTTCTCCCTGTGCCTGCGTGGGTTTCCTCTGGGTACTCCGGTTTCCTCTCACACTCCAAAGACATGCTGGTAGGTGAATTAGATCCTGTCTAAATTGGCCCTAGTATATGTATGAATGTAAGATAGGGACCTTAGATTGTAAGTTCCTTGATGCCAGGGACGGATGTGAATGTACAATGCATATTGTATGTAAAGTGCTGCGTAAATTGACAGTGCTATATAAGTACCTGAAATAAATAAATATTAAGTGGGTGGTCATAATGTTCTGGTTGATCGGTGTATATTTTGAAAAATGGACTCTATATCAATTTTACTTGCATGTAGGTGAAAATCTGTAGGACAGCTCAAAAACACAGAAGCTGCTTTTTAGGGTTAAATTTATAGCAGATTATTCCATTGCTGACACGCACGTGCCAGGCCAGTAGGATTTCAATGTATTAAATTGTATTTTTCTAGAAAAGTATTTCTAGCTTTCTGATGAGCAGAGGTCAAACTCCATTCATCTTTGTGTTTGCTATATCTTTCCCTCCCCTTATACAGTTTCAAAGTCCAGATTGCATAAGCGTTTCCTGCTCAAAACTAGAAAATGAAAACATATGTATGAACTCTGAGAAACAAGAAATCCAGATCACATTCAGAAAATAGTGCCTGTCAATGAATTTAATTGTTGCTATATTTTACTATATGGCATGTTGCTATAATTTAATGCCTGGCATAAGAAAAAAAAAAAAGTATAATATAAAGAGATTTACATAACTTACCACAGTCCTTTGGTTTTTTCATGTTCACGAAATATGAGAGAAACTTTTTCAAAGAAACTGATTCAACAGGATAAGTAATTGGCAAGCTGTGCCATAGGGCCTCCAGCTCTTCTGGTAGAAGAACACAGTTCATCCTATAGTAATAGTAATAATATTATTAATAATAATAATAATAATAATAATGCTAAGGCATCTTGCACATGATTCTCCTGTTTGAGCATCTACTTTTCCAGATTTTTTTTTTTTGTATATATTTAGACACATTTTCGCATATATGCGTTCGTGCATTTTCGCGCAAAACTTATTCTCGCATTCTCATTCTGCACAATATGTAAATGGCAATTTGTGTGCATGAGGCGTAAATCACTGACCAAAAGAGCAGATTTTACCATTTATCTTTTTACTGAAGAATGCACGGCACTTGTTTACGAGCCTGTGTGCATAGGCACATTACAAATAATGGGCTGTATTTTAGCTCAATAAAAAAAAAAAAACTATACTGAGCTTTTTCAAGCTGCAGTGTGCAAGAGGCCTAATAGTGATTATATCCCTAAGGGCTCTTCCACACTTTTTCAGTGGGAGATTGATCCTTTGATTCTTGCTGAGCCGGCGGATGACAGGTCCGTCTCTGCTCACTGTGCAGAGACGGACCTGTCAGAGCCCCTCTGTTCTCTATAGGGGATCGGATGAAAATGTTTTCATCCGATCCGCCAGATGGATGGAAAATAGCGTTTCCATGCGTCTGTATTTAGCGGATTGGATGTCAGCGGACATGTCATCGATGACATCCGTCGCTCCATAGAGGAGAATGGAGCGTCCGTTCAAATCCACCTGAAAAACTGACAGGTGGACCCAAACGGTCCGTACGTGCTTCTTTCACACTTCTGCGACTTGAGATGTGACTTGTGAGACCACAAGTCGCAGGACTTTTGAAATTCAATGTATTTCTATTAGAGTCATTCCTACTGACACTACAGAAGTCGCTGCGACTTCAGAAAAGGTTCCTGCACTACTTTGGTCTGACTTTTGATGTGACTTTGGTCCAGAGAATGTAAAGTCAGATCAAAGTCGCAGCAAAGTTGCAATGTAAATCGCACAAGTTGTCATCTTACAAGTGTGTAAGGAGCCTAAACCACAGCAACCTCTAGTACAATGTTGGTCCTTAACCTTTTTTGAGTCACGGTCTCTAAGAATCTCATGAAAGCTATGGACCCCCTCCCCAGAAATATTTGCATAAACACAAGTTTGTGTGCAATGAATATACAGTATGTATTTTATTTTATTGAAATGTGATTGCCTCATACATATACAGTATGATATACACAGGGTTAAAATAAAGTGAACAATCTTAACAAAAAAACACCCCTTTTTATGCAAAAAGTAATGGTCACTCGTTGCAAAAATGAAATACAACCATCTTGTGCAAATTAACCTTTTTATGACCGCGCTATAGCCGAGTGACGGCTGCAGCGCAGTCGCACATTACCGGGAGGGCGCAGGGTTGCCAACTTTCCGTAAATTTGTGAACAGTTTGTAAAATCTGTAACATTTGCATCTGTCTGTGAATTTTTATTATGGACATACAGACTGCATGTATGTAATGGATATTCATGGACAAATGCAAAAACTACAGATTATATGAACTGTTTGTAAATATACTCAAAGTTGGCAACCCTGGGGGGGCGTCATATGAGATTCTCCTGTGATCGCGCTTCCTCCATGCCCCCTGTGGCATGCATCGGCAGTGATATGTGGACACAGCTCTATGTGTCCTCTGGACACAGCTGATCACAGATCGGGGTAAAGAGCCAATCACAGTGGCTCTTTACCGTGTGAGCAGCTGTGTCCAATCACAGTAGCTCTTTAACGTGTGACCAGCTGTGTCCAATCACAGTAGCTCTTTAACGTGTGACCAGCTGTGTCCAATCACAGCTGATCCCAGTGTAAACAGGATTTGCTGGTTATCGGCAATCCTCTCCTCATGCTGACAGCGCATGAGGAGAGCCGATAACCGGTAAAAACACACAGGGGACATCTACACTGATAATCAGGGTACTAATCATCAGTGTCCTGGTTATTAGTGCAGCCCCAACAGGGCCCAGCAGTAGTGCCTGTCAGTGCCGCTTTTCATTGCTGCCTATCAGTTCCATTTATCAGTGCTCATCAGTGCCGCATATCAGTGTAGCCTCATCAGTGCCCATCAGCGAAGGAGAAAAATTACTTATTTACAATCTTTTATAATAGTAACTAAGAAAATCTTTTTTTTTTCAAAATTTTCGGTCTTTTGTCATTTAGCAAAAAATAAAAAACCCAATGGCAATTAAATACCACCAAAAGAAAGCTCTATCTGTCTCAAAAAAAATAATAAAAACGTTGTTTGGGTACAGTGTTGCATGACTGCGCAATTGTCATGCAACACTGTACCCAACTGTCAAAGTGCAACAGCGCTGAAAGTTGAAAATTGGTCTAGGCAGCAAGGGTGTGAAAGTGTCCAGTAGACAAGTGGTTAAGCCATTTTAATTCTGCTCAAATTTACTACTACTGCTAGGAAAATAAGAATCAGCACTTGCTATTATGGAGTGGCACAAGATGGCGGTTGTGCAGAGAACGAACTTCAAATGGTAAACATGGGCCAATGTGTCAAGAGATGTGGTCAGCGCTATAAGCAGTGTCAGTTTCAGTGGCGGCTGCTCCAGAGAGCGTGCTAGTGTGCGCTGCCTCCCCGCTGGAGCTTCTTAAAAAAAAAAAAATATGCCGCCGAAACATGGCTGTCCCGGCTTTTTTGGGTAACTTGCTGTCTGCTGACAGCAATTCCCAAAGCCTATTGGTCGGCCATTAAAGTGAATATATGTGCACCAGCAAAGCGCACATATATTCACTGATTTGCTCTGGCCTCATTCACTGTCCTCCAGACAGCGACTGATTGGTCAGGAGCGGGGGCGGGACTGGCGGACGTGCTGGTGCTAAGTCAGACTGCACGCACGCCTGTGATTCCCGCTGGTCGACCGTGTGATTGAGAGCGGCCTCACTCGACTCCTGTCCCCTGGGCCTGAGGCAGGTATGTGCTGCTGTGCTGTGCTGTGTACTGGCTGGCGGCAATACCTGTGTACTCGCTGGCTGCAATACCTGTGTACTGGCTGCAATATACCCGACCTGTGATGCTGGGGCTGTATACTCCTGACACAATATGTGGAATACAGGGGGCAGAGTGGGTGGATTCTATAAGGGGTGGGGCTTATGATAAGTAGGAGGGGTCAAAAAGGAAGGGCGGGGCCTGGTACCCCCCCATCCTAAAACTTCACCAGACGCCACTGGTCAGTTTGTGTTTTCTTTTCTTTCAATGGGAAACCATTGATTGGGATAGGGAGGAAAGCTGTATAGTGAATGTAAATGTAATTTTTTATCTGACCCCCATGGACCCCTGAAACTGTTCCATGGAGCACTTAGGCGTCCATGGACCCCAGACTTATGCCTCGTACCCACGATGAGAATATCGGACGAATGATCATCGTTTTTTTTGCATGCTAGTCTCATATCAAAAATGAAGAGGTTAGTAAAGTTATAAAAATTCTCGTATGACAGAATACAACTTTGGAAGTGATGTAATGTGTTGTATTGTATTATAATGTACTCTGTTGAGCGTGGTCTTGCTCTTCCAATTTTTTTCAGACAAATACTGTACCGAACAAATATCGTACAAGAACAAATTTTGTGTTTGTGCCTTCGGATAATTTTGCATGAACTGTCGTGATTGGCTTTTTAAAAGCTGTGTACTAACAATAAGATTATTGTACGATTGCCTTGAAAGCGGTATTTTTTGTCTGATTTTCTCATCATGTGTACTAGGCATAGGAACCTCTACTGTAGTGAGAGAAAATGTTAATGTATTTTTACATGAAAGTGTTATCCATAAAATATACAATATATTGCTGTTAAACAACAGCCCCCTCTAGTGGCTTAAAATTAAAAGTGCAATAATACTAATGCCAAAAAAAGTAACTGCTGTCTCAGGCCTGATTCACACCTACGCATTTCTAGTGCTTTTTGCATTTTGCAGATTTGCACTGCAGTCCATTTATCATGGTTTCCTATGGAACACGTTCTGTAGTGCAAATCTGCAAAATGCAAAAAGCACTAAACATGCAGAGGTGTGAATCCAGCCTTAGCCAAGCTACAAACATTCTAGATGCAAATTCCTGCTCATGGGCCATCATCCAACTTTCCAGTCAGGTGCTTTAAAAATCCAGTTTAATACTTAATGAAAAATAACTCCATGTTCTGACATCCATAAATACCCTTCCTATAAGAAGAGCTTGGGCTCTTATTCAGTGGAACATGTGCCCCTTAGGAGTGATGAGCTTGATTGGCATAGTGTATAATGAGTTGTGGTATGAAAGGCACACTAGAAGGTAGGTGAACTCACTTGACTATGCTTTTAATTGACATTTCTGTGATCAGACTTTGTTTCCAACCTGTCCTGAGGAATGGGAATTACAATGTCTATTACGAGCTGTCGCTGGCATGTGTTTCTGCTGCAAATGATTTAAACGTGTGCAGGGATGATTTGTCATGAGTGGAATGCAGAAAACGGGAATAAACATACTGCAACCCACAGCAATCATTGAGGGTTTTATTAAATAGGAAATTAAAACAAAGAATATGGTTGCTTGGTTATTAGGTCTACTGTTTCCCCCAGTTTCGATACATCAGCCCCTCTCTAGAGAAGAATACTACCATTTCCATCATAGCTTTAGTCCAAAAACTTACCGAAGAAATATGGCATCTAATTTTTCCTTATCTGCACTGCATTCATCATTTTTGCATATGCTGATGAAAACTTTACAAAACTGCCAAAACTTATGCTGAAGGAGGTCCCATACCATCAAATGTAACTGTAATGAAATAAAAACATTACTTGAAGACACATGCTTAACACACTAAGGGGTTTATTTATATCCATCGATCAGGCATAACATTATGACCACCCACCATAACCCACCGAGGCATGGACTCCACTAGACCTCTGAAGGTATGCTGTGGTATCTGGCACCAAGCTGTCTGTAGCAGATCCTTTAAGCCCTATAAGTTGTGAAGTGGGGCCTCCATGGATTGGACTTGTTTCCAGCACATCTCACAGATGTTTGATTGGATTAGGATCTGGAGAATTTGGAGGCAAAGCAGTGGCATCGCTATGGGGGTGCGGGGGTGTGGCCGCACCTGGGTGACACCCATCAGAGGGGTGACACCAGGAGTGGACTGACCATTCGGTGACAGCCTCTGAGTCCATAATATTAGATGGCATAACTGGACACTGACTCCTTCACCACGGCTGATATAGTGATCAGGGAACCCTGCTAATATAATTATACAGATTACAGTATAACTTTTTTTTTGGGGGGGGGGGGGTGATCAACCAGTGTATTTTTTTGGGGAGGATGGGGGAGTCTCCAAGTGTAGTATGGGGGGCATAGGGGAGCCCCCCTCTCTCTCTCTCATCACCCTCTCTCAACCCCCTCTCTCTCACACCCCTCTCTCTCTCACATCCCCCTCTCTCTTACCCCCTCCCTCTCTCTCACTCCCCCTCTCTCACATTTCCCTCTCTCTTACCCCCTCTCTCTCTCTCACCCCCTCTCTCCCTCACCCCCTATTTTTCTCTCTCTCACCCCCCCTCTCTCTCTCTGTCACCCCCCTTCCTTTCTCTCACTCCCCCTCTCTCACCCCCTCTCCCTCTCATCCCCCTTCTGTCTCACCCCTATCTTTCTCTCTCTCTCACCCACTCTCTCTCTCAACCCCCCATTTTTTTTTTAGTTTTTGGTGGAGTGGGGGAGTCTCCTGGTGTAGTAAGGGGGAGATAGGAGAGTCCCTCTCTCCCAACCCCTCTCTCTCACTCCCTCTCTCTCACCCCCTCTTTATCACCTCCCATGTCTTTTCCCTTTCTCTCTCCTCTTCTTCTTACATTTCTCTTCTTTTCCATCTCCCACATTCCTGTCTCATTCCTATTCCTATCTCTCTCCCCCCCCCCTTCTGTCTCTATCCCTCCATCCCCTCTTAGTTTCTAATAGGAGTTTCTGTCATATTTCAGGTTCTCTGTAAAAAATGCTCTGTCAGTAGATTTTCCATGTTTTCTGTGTAAATAAAAATGTTGGTGTGTGTGTGTGTGGGGGGGGGGGGGAAGAAAGCTGAGTGGGATTTGAATGGCTGCACAAGGCATTTAACCCCTCAATCATCAAGCAACTTGACTGTACTATGTAAGCAGCAGGCTGTGCACGCCACATTCCTTTCTCTGTTATTAGGGCCCACATTATGATCTTGTACAGAGGCCCATTGCTTTCATAAAGCATCCCTGGTTGCGTCATGAAGATCTTTAAACCTGGAAGTGCCCAGTGGCTTCTATGGAAAGAAGCTGGGAACTTTCATGCAGGCTATGCTGCAGTAGATATTTAAATGCCCCCTCAATGCAGCTGAGTTGCAATATGTAGGTGGGGTTTTGTGTGGGTGTGGCTTGAGTGTAGGCGGAGACATAGGGGGCCCCACTGTGCAGGCTATCGGAGGGGTGGGGGGACCACTATGGCAGGCTGGGGGGGGGGGCACCATGTAATATCACACCAGTTGACACAAACCCTACTGACGGCACTGAGGCCAAATCAACACCTTGAACTCGTTGTTGTGTTCCTCAAACCATTATTAAATTCCTCAAACCAGGCCACTTTCTTCCATTTGCTTTGTGATCCAGTTCTGACCTTCCCATACCCATTAGAAGCACTTTTAGCTGTGAACACAGCTCAGCCTGGATACCTTGACCGTTCTGCAGCTACACAGCCCTATATGTAACAAACTACGATGCCCTGTGTGTTCTGACAACTTTCTATCAAATCCAGTATTAACCCTTTCAGTAATTAGAGCTACAGTAGCACTCCTATTGAATCGGACTTCATGGGCCAGCCTTCGCTCCCCACAAACATCAATGAGTATTGTCTGCCCACTGTGGCTTAAAGTGAAGTTCCACCCAAAGGTGGACCTTCCGCTTTAAGGCCTCCTCCACAGCTCCTGTTTGTGAAACAGAGCTTTTGGAGAGGAGGGGGGGAGCAGGTACATAGTTTTGACAGGTACCTGCTCCCACTTCCGTTCCGGATGCCTTAGGCGATCGGAAGCAGACATTCTCCTTCCTGAAGTCTTCTGGGACACATGACAGGTCTTAGAAGACACCAGGACCAGTCACGGAGCGCAGCACCCGCTATCGCATGTGCAGTGGGCACCTGGCTGTGAAGCCGCAAGCTGTCACAGCCGGGTGCCCATAGTAGATATGCCGGCGCCACTGAGGGAGGACACGGGGAGAACACCGCTGCAATGAGTGCACGCCTGGATCGTGGGGCAGGTGAGTGTGTATTTATTAAAAGTCAGCAGCTACACTTTTTGTAGCTGCTGACTTTTAATAAACAAATGACTGGAACTCCGCTTTAATAGTATAGTCTAAATAGTTATAGAGGGCCCCAGGTAAAATCTAGACCGAGGACTTGTGAATTGTAATTACACCTCTGGTAAGATATTGTTTTCTGTATTCTAAGGACCTACCTGTAAAGGCCAGTTAAAAAAAAATTCCCATGCTTTAATTTCATGCAACATAAATGGAGGGAGCTGAAACTTTGAGTTGCCAAGTGACAGCCAAGAAACCTTAAGGATTTAGAGAGGATCTATAAAAAAGAGTGGACCAAAGTCCCTCCTGAGATGTGCAAACCTGGTAACCAACTACAAGAAACATCTTACCTCTGTGCTTGCCAACAAGGGTTTCTCCACCAAGTACTAAGTCGTGTTTTGCTTGGGGATCAAAATTATTTTACTCACTGAAATGCAACTCAGTTTATAACATGTGTATGTGTTTTTTTTTCTGAATTTTTGTTTGATATTCTGTCTCATTTAAAATACACCTATGATAAAAATTATAGACCCTTCATTTCTTTATAAGTGGGCAAATTTACAAAATCTACAGGGGATCAAATAATTATTTTCCCCACTGTAGTCACTGGATTGGGGCATGTTGAGATTGTCACACTGCCTTTAGATGTTTTCAGGGACCGATGCATTTGGGTTGATTTGCTAAAGGAAATAGGATGTTCCCTTTTCAATTTTACTTTGCAAAGAATACCCAATCATGTCCAAGGAAAATAAATAAATAAAAAAACAGCAATTTTGCATGATGGATGGTGGAAGTCAACAAAGCTTCACCACATTCATAAGCCCTGGGGAAAATTTGCCTGGCAATGTACAACTTTTCTTGCAAAGTGAACAGTCTTTTTTCCTTTAGTAAATCAACCCCATCGCCTTGGTTCAGGTGGATTAAATCCTAGGCTCCTTAAGCTGCAACACTTCATTCTTTGCTAAATTGTTTTGGAGGACTGATCATAAAACAAAAAGTGGTGTACTGCCTTTATGAAATTCTCCCACAAATTATAGTACTTGCCTCTTGTAGTTTTCTAGGAGACTGTGCTTTGGTGTATCTTGATAAATCCATTTCAAAGGCTTTTTGGTAACGAATTTTATCAATCCGATGATGAACTCTTAATAATGAGGAAAGCACTGCTATTTCTTCCTTTAGTTCAGATGTTGTAGGCCTAGACATAGTTAAAGCATTTCATTTTCAAAACTTATATTTAACTTATATTTGGATTAGGATCGCAATTTCCAGATTGTTATAAACCACATATTTTGCTCATCCCTATTGTGTTGTCCTATGCCCTTTGTAACTAACCAGTACCTTAAAGGAACCTATACATTACTTACAGTCATTATGCCACCATAAACACTATACAATTTTTTAAGGTCGTTTAATAGAGAATTCCAAAATATTAAGAAGGGATTGCATATATGCAGTACATGAATATGTATTCTCTGTTATTGCTTTTATTGTTATTGTCCAATGGGTCAAAAAAATTTTTAACCAACCACTCTTGCTTGTGCTATGTCCTGGAAGGCTTTCTCATAGTCTTATATGGATCAATAGCTTGCCAAATGTTTGGAAAGTTGAGCACAGGATAAAGGCAGAAATAAGACTTTGAAATCAGCAGCCAGGAATTCCCCATAGGACATTCATGGTGTGCACCTGAGCTGCCGTCCGGACAAATTTTATTGTGTGGTATGTGTTGTGACACGTCATAGTCTGTCTTTATGTGGTTGGTTTGGTTGAATCAATAGGGGTACTGTCCCCAAGATTTTTAGTGGGCCTTAGCATGGTGACAATTATTATATTATATATGTTCTATAATAAATAAACTTTTTGTATCCATTGGCTTTGCTTAGTGCCACTCATTTGACCATCTCTTAGTCTTCACTGCTCTGTGTGGGACATTTTTTGGTGTACCCTTTCACACTTGTGCAACTTGTCCTGCGACTTGGGACTGCAAAGTCGCATGACAAGTCATACCCCATGATTTCCAATGAGTACCATTCATATGTGTGCGACTTCAAGTCGCACCAACTTCAAAGTAGTCCCTGTAATACTTTGGTCCGACTTTGATGCGAGTTGAGGTCCAGAGAGCTCAACTTTACACAGGAATTCCCTGAAATCCTGTCAAAATCGCAACGTAAAACTGCGCGACTTTCAAGTTGTGTTAGTGTGAAAGGGGCCTTAAACTATAATCTAACAAAACTCAGATCCTTTACCAACATTAGTTCATAAATTTGTACTCCCTGTACAATGTATGATCAGGGCTACTGGTTGAAATCACAGGGCCCCGTACACCCTACCTGATAAGGCCTCCCGAAAATGTCAAATGATAATTTCGCGAAAAATACACTAAAATCATTATTAGTGGACACAAACTAAATGTGAATGAGTCCTTCATTTCTTTTAAATTCTTTTTTAGAATTTTTTGTACATTTTTTAACTGCCCTGTTGATGGGCTTTGGGGAAATATCAGGAATCTAAACAGACCCCTGATGTCTCACATTTGGGACTGAGAAGGGTACTGAGTACATAGATTTGTCAGTCTCCTTCTCTGCAGCCGCAGCTGCAAAGATGAATAAAGTGGAGGTACTCTGAGGCTTCCTGTTCATTCACAGACTGAAGCATGGTAAACACAGTATATTATGCTTCAGTGATGAATGAACACAGGTGCGATCGGTAGCGATCACTCACTGTGTTCATTTAGGAAAGGAAGGGGCTGCTAAATATGTCATATTTATCGGCCCCTTCCCCGCTTTCCATCCTGAATCAATCCCCCTTAGAGGGGGGAGGCCAGCAGCACAGCAGGGGGAAAGGGGCACACAGAGGGTCCCAGAGAGCAGGTGTAAGGGGGGCACACAGGAGTCCCAGATAGCAAGGGGGGTGGGGGGCAGATACTAAAACCAATCCCCCTGAAGTGCAGCCAAAGGGAGATAGAGAAGCAGAAGCACGTAACGTTGCAGGGGAAATACAAGATCATCGGCGTCTGCAGTTATGTAGTACAGCCAGCTCTCCTGCTCGGCAGGTATCAGGGCCCCCCCTTTTGAACTGATAGGGCCTGGGCCGTTACATGAGGGCTGGCTGTACTACCTTATCTGCAAGCCCTGTGCAAGATACATGCATGTTTTTAGTTTAGTTTAGTTTGGTTGTTTTTAGTACCCACATGCATACCTTAACATTTATCAATATTAAACCTAATTTTCATTGTAGTTGCCCAATAAATAAATAAAAAAGATACAGTCGATTTATTAAATAGAGGTACCTGTCTTGAAGTAAAGCAATGAAGTTCATTAAAGAGATGCAGTTGGACTCTTGGTTTCCAAGGAGTGTGACAAAGCTCTTAATGTGTGCTGGTGTCAGCTGAACTTGTATTGTGTTCTCAATGATTTCTTTGAACTCTTCTGGACTGACATTGCCATTTCCCAGAATATCGGCTTTACTAAGTAGTAAGCAATATCAAGTGAAGAGATTACTGAAACGTCTGCATTTGCATAGAAGATGGAGATATTCATTACAGAAGGCTAAAGGTATATAGAGTGGTTATAGTCGACATGCTTTGTCTCTTGCAGAGAAGAGATCAGAACGATATAAACAGGCGTATGTATTAGAGTGGGAACTGAGTAGTTTGACCACCAGAAGATTACTTTCCCTATTTTTCATCGATTAACTTATTGCTATTAGTATTAATAAATAATAATTAATAAATTACTATTACTATTGTGGAAACAGGAAACCAGTGTAGAATGCAACCTTCAGGCTGCATTCACACAGGGGCGACCCGACTTCAGCGTGACTTTGCTAGGCGATTTCAGCGCGACTTTCAGGGCGACTTCAGGTGACTTACAACATGACTTATGCCAGGTGATCAGAGAAGGGAGGGAGGGGGCTGCCCCAAATAAATGACACTACAAAGTCGCTTGTATTTAGATTGGGGATCTGACTTGGAGGAGACTTCTATTGAATTCTATGGGCACAAGTCGGATAGAAGTCACCTCCAAGTAGTAGTGCCCGTTCACACAGGGGCGACTTGCAATCCGACTTGAGTTGCTTCAAGTCGCCCCAAGTCGCTTGACATTTGAAATCCCATTGAAATGAATGGGAGCCGTCTTAATATACATGACTGAAGTCGCTCCGACTTCAAGGCGACTTCTGAAAAGGTTCCTGTTCTACTTCTAGGCAACTTCTATCCGACTTGTGCCCATAGGATTCAATAAAAGTCACCTCCAAGTCGGATCCCCATCTACATGGAAGCGACTTTACAGTTAAAAGAATAGAATTTATTTTTAGGCAGCCCCCTCCCTCCCTTCTCTGATTGGTCAAGGCAAAGTCGCCTGGCAAAAGTCGTGTTGTAAAGTCACCTGAGGTCCTTGAAGTCGCGCTGGAAGTCGCGCTGAAGTCGCCTAGCGAAGTCGCGTCGCCCCTATGTGAATGCAGGCGTACAGAAACCTTTTCTGAAGTCGCCTTGAAGTCGGAGCGACTTCAGTAGTGTATACTAAGACAGCTCCCATTCACTTCAATGGGATTTCAGATGTTAAGCAACTTGGGGCGACTTGAGACAACTCAAGTTGGATCGCAAGTCGCCCCTGTGTGAATGCAGCCTCAAGCTAATTCCAGGCAACCTTGGTTCTTTTCCAGAGAGTGTAGCATCCATTAGATCCCAGCAACAGATAACAAGTCCAACAGAGTATATATAAAACAATACAATAACAGAATTCTTAGCCCCTTTTAGAATACTAAGTTCCTTTATTCATATTTTAGCAAGGATATAGACATGCTACACATCCAGCATACATGTCCAATCTACATATGCACCTGTGTGTCTTTCATGCCGGGACATGTATTGATATACTCTCTAAGCCATTCCTTCCATCATCCTCTTAGCAGTTATACCTTCCCCTTCAAATACTTGTTAATCTCAGTGAGTAACAATGGAGGGATTTCTGACTGGCTGATATGATGATTTCTTTGATGTCTCATGAATTAAAATAATCAAATGTGTACATCCTCTATCATGGCAATTAAAGCGGAGTTCCACCCAAAAGTGGAACTTCCGCTTTAAGTCCTCCTCCCCAGCTCCGGATGCTGAAACTGAGCTTTTGGTGAGGAGGGGGGGTGGAGATACCCAATTTTTTCAGTTACTTCCGCCCGGTCGCCTTAGGCGATCGGAAGTGGAAGGTCTCCTTCCCCCTCCCTCCCAAAGTCTTCTGGGACACAGGACAAGTCCTAGAAGACTTCGGGACCAATCACAAAGCGCAGCGCCGCTCGCGCATACGCAGTGTGCGCCCGGCTGTGAAGCCGCAGCTGGGTGCCCACAGTAGCAATGCCGGCGCCGCGGAGGGGAGGGGGAGAGGAGCGAGGCTCTGTGCGGCTCCATCACTGGACCGGGAGACAGGTGAGTGTCTGTTTATTAAAAGTCAGCAGCTACACTTTTTGTAGCTGCTGACTTTTAATAAACATAAGGAAAGGGTAGAACTCCGCTTTAAATAAACGGGTTTCTTTTGAAAAAAAAATCTCTACAGTGGTTTCCGTTGTATACAGTCTTTATGAACCTGAAAACCATTCTAAGACAGATACAACAGGTCAGGAAGTTTATCACAATAAAGTTAGCTTATGACTGAGGTCTCTTTACACATTACCTAGAGAAATACTTGTCATTATTTGCAGTGGTGCATGCTTGGGGAGGATATACAGTATCTCACAAAAGTGAGTACACCCCTCACATTTTTGTAAATATTTTATTATATCTTTTCATGTGACAACACTGAAGAAATGACACTTTGCTACAATGTAAAGTAGTGAGTGTACAGCTTGTATAACAGTGTAAATTTGCTGTCCCCTCAAAATAACTCAAGACACAGCCATTAATGTCTAAATCACTGGCAACAAAAGTGAGTATACCCTAGGGTTGCCACCTTTTTCTTCAAGCCAAACCCAAACACTTTAGAGGCGCAGGGCATGGCACCCCAACCGCGGCACGATTTTGGCGTTATTGTCGTCCGACAAATCGATGCAAAATCGCGCAAGCAGAATTGCGGGGCGCCTGTCACCCAAAAGAAGTTTCGCTCCGCAATTGGTGTGCCATTGAAAGTAAAGGGAACGGGAACACGTCCTGCGATTTGTGGTGATTTGGGAATCCTGAGCAGAATTCAGGGGTGTGTAATGCAGTGTAGGGGTAAGAAGAGTGCAAAATTTTCTCCGCCAGCAATACTCTCCCTGCTTTACCCTTTCATCAAAAACCCTACTCCCTCTTTTGCTAAAAATCCAGCATCAATCTTTATTCTCACCCTCCACCCGCCCACCAGCAAAAACCAACTCTCTTCCCCATTGCAGCACGTATCCCCACCCCCTCCTATTACAAATCTTCTTCCCCTACCAGAAGAAATCCCCCCCAACCCCAATACCCACATGGCCGCCAACAAGGGGTACCATGGGACCTCCTGTAGGGGCCCCAGCACACAGGGGGAACTGGACAGCAGGGGGATTGATGCAGTGGGTGGGGGGGGGAATTACAGAGGCAACAATAGGGAAGGGAGAGAGAGGGGCACAGTAGCCGCTGGTGTGGTAGTTTTTAATACAGTAATAAAAACAATCTGTTCTCCATTCACTCACACATGTCAGAGAGGTTGGCAAGTCACAATCTGTGTGTGAAGTACACTGCCAGCATTCTCTCGAGTCCCGATCCACGCTGCTCTAATTACTGAATCGGTGGAGGAAGCCAGTATAAGGATACAGAGAGCCGCAGAAACTCATTTGGATTGTCAGCCTCTGATGATGGAGGCGTGGTTAAGCCTCCGGAACGATCTTATTGGTCACCTCTCTCTTTTTTGTATCCTCTGTAATTGCACCCCGCACCGCCACACCGATCCCCCTGATGTCCGGGTCCCCGTGTGTGCTTGGGCCCCTACAGAAGGGCCCCTGTCAGCAGCACTGGTGTCTGAGGATGAGGGAAACCCAGGCACATTATCCTAAACCTGAACTGTCCGGGTCAAAACCGGACAGGTGGCAACCTTAGTATACCCCTAAGTGAAAATGTCCAAATTGGGCCAAAAGTGTCAACATTTTGTGTGGCCACCATTGTTTTCCAGCACTGCCTTAACCCTCTTGGGCATGGAGTTCACCAGAGCTTCACAGGTTGCCACTGGAGTCCTCTTCCACTCCTCCATGACGACATTAAGGAGCTGGTGGATGTTAGAGACCTTGCACTCCTCCACCTTCCATTTGAGGATGCCCCACAGATGCTCAATAGGGTTTAGGTCTGGAAACATGCTTGGCCAGTCCATCACCTTTACCCTCAGCTTAGCAAGGCAGTGGTCGTCTTGGAGGTGTGTTTGGGGCCATTATCATGTTGGAATACTGCCCTGCGTCTCAGTTTCCGAAGGGAGGAGATCATGCTCTGCTCCAGTATGTCACAGTACATGTTGGCATTCATGGTTCCCTCAATGAACTGTAGCTCCCCAGTGCCGACAGCACTCATGCAGCCCCAGACCATGACACTCCCACCACCATGCTTGACTGTAGGCAAGACACACTTGTCTTTGTACTCCTCACCTGGTTGCTGCCACACATGCTTGACACCATCTGATCCAAACAAGTTTATCTTGGTCTCATCAGACCACAGGACATGGTTCCAGTAATCCATGTCCTTAGTCTGCTTGTCTTCAGCAAATTTAAACTGTTATACAAGCTGTACACTCACTACTTTACATTGTAGCGAAGTGTCATTTCTTCAGTGTTGTCACATGAAAAGTTATAATAAAATATTTACAAAAATGTGAGGGGTGTACTCACTTTTGTGAGATACTGTACATATGTGAGGTGACCTTCCAGCCCCCCAGAATGTTGTCAGGTAAGGTAGCTGTGCTGGAGTTCTCTGCCTCCCATGCATACTGCCTGGGGTAAGGAAGCTAATTACAGGCCTATGTTTCAGGGGCCATAAAGGTTATACACTGCCTTGCTGGAGGGTAAATCTAGAACGAGTGGAGCAGGAAAAAAGCTGTCTGTATGGACTTCACCCAAGAGCCACCTGGAGAGCTGGGCATAAGCTGCTGCCAATGGATATAAGGATGTATGAGATGCTCATTCTAAGATCTCATGTACACTGGACATCTTTAACGTGGTTGTTAGGGGTGTCTGGTATTTTTTCCTGCCTCTAAACACCTCTGCATGTTAGCCTATGTGTCCATACACACATAGGTGTTTAGAAAAGTTTAGAGGTAGGCGTATTTAGAGGCAGAAAAAAAACCCCACATCCAATGTGTCCAGGATTAGCAGGGATCTGACAGAAAAGAATGATTGACGCGTGTAAACCTGTCTAAACGCGTGTTAATGCTAGGCACGTTTAGTGTTTGAGCATTAATTAATTTCCATGACCAGAATAAATTATTATTTTGTAAAATTAAATTAATTAATGCCCAAGAGCTTGATGCGCATAAACACGTTACATCAACACATTTAAAAGCATCATTTATGCCAAAATCCTGCTGCAAGGAGAAAAGGCGTATAGGAGAGAAAGCAAAACCTTCTTTGTATGTTGAGGCCTAAGCAACATGTGCAACCTGATGGGGTTTTTATGTCTGAAGAGTACAGATTTACGATTTTAGCTTAAAGACCCTTATTTACCTACTGACTGTAACTAGAAGTACAGAGCTACATTTATTATCACTTTTTTGTCATCCTGTGCTATAATTCTCTTGTGCCTTAAGTGCTTCCCACCTGGCCTAGGTAAAATGACAGCCGGGCGGGAAGCAGTTAAGGCACAATACGTTACAGTCTTACTGTTCTGGGTTGGCATCATATGATGTCCTCCCAGGGTTGCACCTCACGTGCGCCCCACGGGCCACTCTGTGGCATGATCTGCTAGCCACTGTGTCCACCGGACACCGTGGATGACAGATCAGTGTACCATGCCACTGCCGGTACCATGTGATCACTGTGATCACTATTGTGATGATCTCTATGATTGGTCACAGTGATCACATGGTATAGACAGAGTCAATCATTGCCCATCTGTACCATGTGATTAACTGTGGCCAATCACAGTTAATCACAATAGTACACACACTGAATGAATGGATTTCATTCAGAAAAAATGGTTGTCTATAGTAGTGATATTCACTATACAGTTGTGCTCATAAGTTTACATACCCTGGCAGAATTTATGATTTCTTAGCCATTTTGCAGAGAATAGGAATGATAATACAAAAAGCCATTTATGATCAATCAACTGTGTTTACTCTTTTTAAATCATAATGACAACAGAAACTACCCAAATGACCCTGATTAAAAGTTTACATACCCTGGTGATTTTGGCCCGATAACATGCACGCAAGTTGACACAAAGGGTTTGAATGGCTATTAAAGGTAACCCTCCTCACCTATGATCTGTTTGCTTGTAATTAGTGTGTGTGTATAAAAGGTCAATGAGTTTCAGGACTCCTGACAGACCCTTGCATCTTTCATCCAGCGCTGCACCAAGGTTTCTGGATTCTGAGTCATGGGGAAAGCAAATGAATTGTCAAAGGATCTGTGGGAAAAGGTAGTTGAACTGTATAAAACAGGAAAGGGATATAAAAAAGATATCCAAGGAACTGAGAATGCTAATCAGCAGTGTTCAAACTCTAATCAAGAAGTGGAAAATGAGGGGTTCTGTTGAAACCAAACCACGGTCAGGTAGACCAACTAACATTTCAGCCACAATTGCCAGGAAAATTGTTTGGGATGCAAAGAAAGACCCACAAATAACTTTAGGAGTCTCTGAAAACATGTGGTGTGGCTGTTTCAAGATGCACAATAAGGAGGCACTTGAAGAAAGATGGGCTGCATGGCCAAGTTGCCAGAAGAAAGCCATTACTATGCAAATGCCACAGAGTATACGCTTACATTACGCCAAACAGCACAGAGACAAGCCTCAAACCTTCTGGCACAAAGTCATTTGGAGTGATGAGACCAAAATTGAGCTTTTTGGCCACAGCCATAAACTCTACATTTGGAGAAGAATCAACAAGGCCTGTGAAACACGGAGGTGGATCGCTGATGTTTTGGGGATGTGTGAGCTACAAAGGCACAGGAAATTTGGTCAAAATTGATGGTAAGATGAATGCAGTTTGTTATCAAAAAATTCCTAGAGGAACTTTTGAATTCATTAGCCAGGAAGCTGCGCATGGGACGTACTTGGACATTCCAACATGACAATGATCCAAAACACAAGGCCAAGTTGACCTGTCATTGGTTACAGCAGAATAAAGTGAAGGTTCTGGAGTGGCCATCTCAGTCTCCTGACCTCAATATCATTGAGCCGCTCTGGGGAGATCTCAAACTTGCAGTTCATACAAGACAGCCCAAGAATTTCCAGGAACTGTAGGCTTTTTGCCAAGAGGAATGGGCAGCTTTACCATCTGAGAAGATAAAGAGCCTCACCCACAAATACCACAAAAGACTTCAAGCTGTCATTGATGTTAAATGGGGCAATACACGGTATTAAGAACTGGGGTATGTAAACTTTTGATCAGGGTAATTTGGGTAGTTTCTGTTGTCATTATGATTTAAAAAGAGTAAACACAGTTGATTGATAATAAATGGCTTCAGCCAAACACTAACCACAAGTGAAAGAAATGTTTTTGGGTTCTCATTCATATTCTCTGAAAAATGGCTAAAAAAATCAAATTCTGCCAGGGTGTGTAACCTTATGAGCACAACTGTATAAGTAATCATAGTATGTAAGGAAAAAAAATCCTGATCACCTTCCCAGAGTAGTACAGTGTTACTGTTGTAATACTGTATTGCTCTGGTCACAATATGGAAAAAACAATGAAAAAAAAAGAAGGAAAATTGTAGTAAAATAAAGGAAAAAAAAAATGAAAAGAATTATACTTTTTATTTTCCTTTTTACATACTGTCACCAGTCAGTGTCCCTGATCACCACCACACAAGTTATATGATGAGGCTGTACTGCACTGGTGACAGTATGTAAAAAATGAAAAAAAATGAAAAAAACTATTTTTTAAAATTTCTTCATTTTCCAAAAAATTGTGACAAAAAAAAACGACAACTTTAAAAAACTTGCAATGCCTCTTACTAAATACCATGGACTGTCTACTTTCCAAAAACTATAGATTTTGGCCTAAATTTATGAAGAAAGATTACTTATTTGCAAAATTTTATAACAGAAACAAAGAAAAACGGGTTTTGTTTTTCAAAATCTTCAGTCTTTTTTTATTTATTTAGCGAAAAATAAAAAAAACAGTGTTGATTAAATACCACCAAAAGAAAGCTCTATTTGTGCAGAAATTTCATTTGGGTACAGTGTTGCATGGCATGCACTGTACTCTGTAACTCTGGATCTGCATGTACATATGTGGCACAACTTTTTTATTGATCCTTTAGATTTATGTGAGACTCTCATGCACATCACAGTAATCATGGATTATGTTATAAGAGCAAGCAATGCAGACTATGTATGGTGTATATCATGTGTAGGTTTAGACTCTAACCATGGTCCTTTAGGCCATGCTCAATATTCAGCACAACTCAGCCACACTCATTTTCACTGCGGCACACAGAACACATTGCATATCTTTTCTGTCCCAGGAAGTCCCTTTTTCTTAATTTAAAAAAAATTGAGAGGTGTGAATAGAGTTGCCACGTCATCCCTTTAAACAGCAGTGGCCAGCCAATAAGGGGCGCTTGGGCGCCGCCTCCACTTCGCTGACAAGAAAAAAAAAAAAGTCAGCCCGACCCCCTACAGGAGGCGCCGGTATATTGACTTTTTTTTTTTTATTGGCTCCTTGCTGTCTGCTGACAGCAAGTAGTGAGCCGATTGGTCAGTCATAAAAGGCTATGAAAGACTGCCCTGAGCCAGTGACTGACTGGCATTGGATGCGGTGGGCGGGGGCAGGACTTTGGCGGACGTGCTGGCTGCGTGATTACTCGTGCAGGCACAGCACTCCGCCAGCTTTTAGTCCCGACTCCCGCGCAGCAGACCATCCACTCCAGCATGCTCTCCGCAAGCCGAGCTCTGCACACTGTCAGCCTGCTATTAGATGGGGCAAGTGCGGGACTTTGTCCCGACTTCGGGGGGGGGGGTCTGTCAGTGCTGTGAGCCCCTATCTGGGGATCTGTATACTGCTATATGGTGACTCTGTATACTGCGATATGGTGACTCTGTATACTGCGATGTGGTGACTCTGTATACTGCGATGTGGTGACTCTGCATACTGCGATGTGGTGACTCTGTATACTGCGATGTGGTGACTCTGTATACTGCGATGTGGTGACTCTGTATACTGCGATATGGTGACTCTGTATACTGCTGTCTGGGGCTCTGTATACTGCTATATGGTGACTCTGTATACTGCTATATAGTGACCCTGTATACTGCGATGTGGTGACTCTGTATACTGCTATCTGGGGCTCTGTATACTGCTATATGGTGACTCTGTATACTGCTATCTGGGGCTCTGTATACTGCAATATGGTGACTCTGTATACTGCCATATGGTGACTCTGTATACTGCTATATGGTGACTCTGTATACTGCTATATGGTGACTCTGTATACTGCTATATGGTGACTCTGTATACCCCTATCTGGTGACTCTGTATACCCCTATCTGGTGACTCTGTATACCCCTATCTGGTGACTCTGTATACCCCTATCTGGTGGCTCTGTATACCCCTATCCGTGATGCTGTATACCCTATCTGGTGATGCTGGGCTGTATACTCCTAACACAATGGGTGGAATCTATAAGGGGTGGGGCGTATAAGAAGTGGGAGGAGTCAAAAGGAAGGACGGGGTCTGGCGCACCCCCATCCTAAAATTTCACCAGCCGCCACTGCCTTTAAACCCGAACACATATGAACTACACAGGTTCTTAGGCTAATTTAATGCAGGCAAGGCACCATGGGAGTTTAATTACCACCTTAATCAACCACAGAACCTGTGTAATTCATATCTGTTCGGGTTTAAAGGGATGAGGTGGCAACCCTAGGTGTGCACCAAATTTCTTCCACCTTATAGTCAATGATTCTGTTCTGGGGTTTGAAAAGTTAGCCCACTGAGCCACCTGAGGCTTCTCCTCATCTGCCCAGGGGTAAAAGGTACCCAAGGGTACATGTATAAAACACTATCAGGAAAACCTCTTACAAATAAATACTTACTTAAAACGCTCAAGTAGCTGAATAAAAGGACCTTGGCAAAAGTGGAAAAGTTGTCTTTCTGCTTCCATGGCTGTTAAACCTTCCCTGGAAGGCTCATCTGTGTCCATTTTCTGCCTGGGAACATAAAAGCAATGCAATAAGCATTAGTGGGCTTTGCTGCAAATATACATCTGCAGGGGGTTTGTAAATGTTAAATGAAATGTCATTTTTAAAGTTTACAATCTATGGTCCTTATCTCACATCGATGTACTAGGGTCAATTAAGACAGGAGCCAGTTAACCTATCAAGAAAAAGAGAACATGCAAACTTCATGCAGATAGCGCTCTGGCCAGTATTCGAACCAAGGACTCCCATTAGCTGTAAAGCAAAAGTGCTAACCACTTAAGCCACTATTGGAGACTAGTTGAAGAGTAGTTGAGAGGGCAGTAAATGTCACCTGGTACTCAAGCTGAGGTGTTAGGGGTTGGGCTGCACCCTAAAATGGGTTAAATAGTCTGTGAAGACATAACAGTTTCTATGTGAATAAAACTAATATTGCTTAAAACCTGCAGTCTTTTTTTAAAACATTTGTAGCACCCACATAGTAGATAGGTGCTTAGGTGATAGATTTTTGCTAGGAGAGGCAAATTTATTCAGGCCTGACTGTTGTGCAGGCCTGAGTGTTTTGATTTGGGCAGGGGAGTGGCCCAGGAAGAACTGGAGACTGCAAGAAGGAACACCCCTTGGTTACTCCTCCCCTTTTCTTCAGAATGATCTGGAAAAGGGGATGGAAAGAGGAGGTGAGGCTTTCTTAAGTATGTTTATGAGCCCTGACCAATCCCTAATCTGGATTGGCAGTGGGCAGGCCTCCTTAAATACTGTGGTCTGCCCAGTGGGGGGAGGAGAGTGTTGGGTGGAAGAGCTGGAGATGTAGCAGGTGTTGCAGAGGCCCTGAGGGAGTCTCTAGTCTGGGGGGGGGGGTGACCTTGGGCCTGGAGGCTCGGGAAGTGGAAAGAACCCCTCTTATAACACACAGAGGAGTTCTGACCAAGGAGCAGGAGAGCAGAGAAGGCTACAGGAAAAGGGCTCTGTAAAGGATCCACCGTTGTTGGTGAGTGACACAAACTGGGAGCTGGAAGAAGTAGACCGGAGCAGACTAGGAGGATACAGTGGACAGTCTGAGAAGGTTACAGGAGCCAGTCAGGGTAGTGGTGTCATTGGGCAGTGGAGAAGACCAGAGCAGCCAGGAGGACTGAGGTGGCCTGGAAGAGGATGGGCTGGGAACTGTAGTCCATCAACCCTAGCTAGTACAAACGTACTTGGCTACACTCTGGGGGTCCGTGGCCCCTGCCTGTAATGGGCGGTCCAGAGGTCCCGCTAGCGGAAATGCAGGCCTCACCATATGCTAGCTAGGCTGGAACCAAGTGTGTGCAGGAGAGAGGAACTAGGAGGAAAGTGAGAATTGAAGCAAGTTTGTGCTGGAGGAAGAAGGTCTGTATATATGGAAGTGTATATAGAAGGTCTCATTAACTTTGATCCATTGGGCATCCCACGATCACCCCTACCCCATCCAAGTTTTATCCCCTAATAAACAACAAAAAAAAACAAAGTACCGGCCTGTTCTGTGACTCCGGATGAAAGGAAATGTGTGATTGAAGGCAGAGTGGCAGGTGGACCATAGCATCGAGCCACCCCTAAGGGGGACCTTGGCTACACATTAAACTTTAAAAACCTCTTTTCTTAGATCATATTAAAATTGTGACATTTCATGTCTCCAGAGAATCTTTATTTAGCTGAGAGCAAGTTTATTGAGAAAAATTTCTCATGAAGACTTCTATGCCAAATTTGGTGAGAATATTTTCAATTTAATTCCTCTTTAGAGAATAGATCAATGTTTCTAAACCTTTTTCTAGTCGGCACCCTTGAAAACTGGGAGTGCTCCTGACACGTGGACAACCGAGCTGCTCTTTAGCAGACATGCGGGGGTGTCATTAATTCCTAATAGTACCCCCACACACAAATGCAGTGCATTTTTGGTGCAGCGCAATTTTAAAAAAAGGGTCAAGGACTTCAATCCCTACATTTCTGTGGATAGGGCAGCCCATTGAAATGAAAGGGCTGCCCTACATGCAGCATGCACCCGCACAGACATGAACCAAGGGCTTTTCCCCACTTGAGGTTAGGAGACAGTAAAGCCATGCAGTTAAGCTACATTTATTATCACCATTGCACGCAGCTACACCACAGTGATGCTGTATTTAGGAGGTTAAAACAGGCATTGGGGGGGGGGGGGGGGGCAACATATTGCCGAGCATGGATTGCTTTTCAGGGGAGCAACAGTCCTTGCTGCTATTATAAACAAGCCCCAATAAACAGTTCTGATCATACAGGATTAGGTGTCAGGATTAAAATAACATGCATACACGCACACATACATACACACGCATATACACACACATACTAACTCACATATAAACACACACATACATAGATACACCCACATATAAACACACATACATACACCTACATATAAACATACACACACAGTACAAACATACACGCACACAGAAAGCCTTTTTAAAAATCGCAGTACTGTACATGTACTGGCACTGCTATGTACTGCACTGTAGGGGGAGGCAGAGAGTACAGCACATACTCGGGAAGACACCATGCCCATCCACTGCTTTCACTTTCCTGGTCAAGCTCCTGCCGTGCCAATGTACAGTTTAACAGAGGAACGAGATCCACATGCCATTCTTTACCAGGATGCTGCGGAACCGCTGACGAACTCAGGCGGCACTCTCAGGGTGCTGAAACCCCCTGGTTAAGAAAGGGTGGAATGGAGGATAGCCTTAATGCACAAGGCTTAACAGTGAGGGTTGAAGTCTACTTTTGGATATATAAAACAGTGAACAAAAAATAAATAGATATTTTTAGACCTTTCTTCAGTTTCTTGCAACATTCTTTTCATGAAGCTCAGTCTCGACCGGCTCTTCAGTTTATTCACAAATGCGATGTAGTCTACCAGCCCATCTTTCCGCCTCAAGTTAAACCTAATGATGCAATCATATCATTTTAATAATGTAAATCTGATAATGTTCTATGGATGCTACATTGATTTTTACAATTAATTTCAAGGCATTGACAGATGTATAAACTACTTATAGAAACATTTTGATGAATAAAACATCATAGCAAACAATAACGTAGCACCCCCTGACCCCTGGAAGCATGGTGGTACCCTCTGATACTAGGTGGGGTGACATTTCACCTCAGAGATAGATCTCTTAGGTATGACGGGACATGTTAAAACTGCAAAAAAACACACAGGAGGGAGCAAATACGTGCATTGCCATAGATACATTCATTTATTTATTTAATCATTAAAGAATTTTTATTGAATCTCCATACAAATAAAATACATTTTAAAGGCAGTTGGTTCTGGTATGTAACAATCAGGTACAGTAGTTAACCAATAACACACAATCTCAATAAGGTGACACTAGTAATAAAAATGATCAAATAAATACAAAACCAGTATAGTAGAATCCCTGTTTACCCCATTGGGTTCAAGCTGTAAACAGGCTCTAGCAACTGTAATAACATTATCATGGACAATTCAAGAATTAAGAAAAAGAGAGAACTGTGAAATCTTGATATTGATCTTGATAAATACATTTATTTTGATGCACACGACAAATGGATACTCACAGGTAGATAAAATCAATAAGCATAAATCACAAATGCTTCAGCCAAGCGCGATGTGCCCATCATAGGACCAAACCTGATTCTATGGCTGACACGTTTTGGGGGACAAACCCCCTTCCTCAGAGCTGATCCAACCTACTGTTCAGTCACCATTTAAGTAGTCATGGACCTAGGGTCACTTGGAGACTTGCTCTCGCAGATATCCACAAGAAGCACATCCTACCTGACTAACTAACTAAACAGACTTATTGTCTCTGTAGCACCAGAGTCTAATAGACACATACTTAGATTGGGCCCCACCTAGCAAAGTTCACTCAACAGAAGATGGAGAGACTTGTTTGTTACTGGCTCTGTATCCCCAAAGTCCAGAAGGCACAGACTTTGTTTAAAGTGTTACTAAAGCCAGGACTCTGCATTCACTATATCTGGCCTTCCACAGTACACAGAACATGGAAGACGCACGCAGACACATAGTAACACCCTGCTGATCTAGGGTAGTAATTTACTTTTTCTCATCAAATGTTAGGTTGCTGGATAATCACTTGATCCGCATAAATATGGTAACCATACCCTCAAGTATGTAAACAGCTGTTGAACCATTCACTGAGCAACACAACTGGATACTCCAGTGCATATATTTCCAGGGACTCTGTAATTGCTACATGGTACCATTCCCTTCTCTTTTCGTTACTTCCTGAATCAGTTTCTCAGGCACATAGGGATACAGAAAACCATAGTAATTTGCAACTCTTAATAACGATCCTCTGTAACCAAGATAACTATGGCAATTTTCTAGGGTCACCCCTCCTGGGAGACACACAAGACTCAGATGACATAATAACAGAGATCCCCATGACCTGTTGTGGTGGAGACAGACGTACCTCAGCTCTAGCAAAGAACTTTCTATAGCTACTTTATCCCACAGCTGCCACAGCCCTTGCAGGGTAGCTCCGGTTCAGACACAACACAACCTTAGCAGTAGCAGGACTGTCTTCACAGGCAGGGTTTCCCCCCTTGACTTCTGATCACCACCCTCCTGGTGGCACAGATATTTTAGAAGAGGAGCTGAAGAAATGGGGATGTCAAAGTCAGACTCTGTAGTACACATCTCAGCAAGCACATAAGGAGCACTCTTTTTTTTTTATAGACACAGTCTCTGCCACACTCACTTCTCCAGCTGACTTACCCACGTAAGTCACTGACACTGGTGGGACACAGGACCGGATTTTTCCATGGCCACGGTATGAAAGGGCATACTTCACCTGACTGGCAGTGATGCATAGGCAATAATCCCTGACTGCAGCACCCTGAGTAACTGTAGTGGCTACAGTATCCTCAGCTGTTGATGCAGGCGAAGCTGGATTCACAGTGGCTGTAGCATGCTAACTGCCAATGGTGGCAGCAGGAGCCGGTGCAGTCACTTCCCTGGTGGCCAATCCATGCACCCAGTCCTCTTGCATAAGCTGTGCAGCCAGTAGTGACGGTGGAACAACTTCTAGCATACCTCCCAACTTTTTGAGATGTGAAAGAGGGACACCTATGAGCAAAAGTATGTATGGATAGGACACACACCCCCTGTCACACGCCTTAAAGGAGAAATAAAACAAAAAAAAAAAGATTAGGTAAACCTACAGGTGTTTTTTTTTAACACTACTATTCATTTACAGTATATTGGCTTTTGAAATTTACAAATGCAGCAATTTAGAATTTGGATGAAAGGTTTAGCACTGGGAAACACTTTTTGATAGATAAATAAACAACTTTATACTGTAGATCAGACCAAAATGAGGGACAAATGAGGAGGAAAGAGGGACAGAGGGATTTTGTTCCAAATCAGGGACAGTTGGGAGCTATGACTTCTAGTAGCAGCTCCCCACATTGATGGCAATGGCTCCAGGAGCGTATAGAGGTGACAAACCCAGAGCACCGGCTGCAGACGACTCCTAGTGCTTCATAGATTTGGGTGGTGTAGAGAGTCAGCTTCCCATGGGGTATCAGTTCAATCCCCATGTCCATGAGCACCTCTTTGGATGCAACCATTCCAGCAGTAATCCTCCAGTCGCTCTTGGGCAGTGGTGGACCAGAATTAAGGAACCCAGACATGGCTCACAAAGGCAGCAGTTTCCTCGAACACTGGAGGCAAACTTCCTCCACATGCAGGCTCTGCAGCAGTTGTTGCGCAACTGTGTGCACACACTCAGGCAAAGGCAGACTTTTCTCTGACTCTTCCCATCCGCTATGCTTGATCATGCAGCTCAAGCACGCCCAGTGCTAAATCCTCCCTTCCTGGGCACTCATAGTTCTGCTGATAACCCTCTCACCCCCTAGGAAAAAGTAATAAAAACCAGGGGTGCAGTTCTCCGAAAAATAAACACCCAGATTCTTCCCCACATTGTATGTTATGATAGAAACACAGTCTCTGAGGTGTACGGATATTACACTGACTCTCCCATGGAGCCAAACAAAATTCTTGAGTATTTACAGTCAGTTGCAAAGGGCAATCACAGCAAAGATAATGCTGAACCTCACATTGGGCGCCAAAAATGTAGCACTCCCTGACCCCTGGAAGCATGGTGGTACACCCAGAGATAAAGCCTACACATCACAATACAGATATTTCTTTGGATAGAGTGGAAAATGGTAAGAACCCCTGTCTGCTTTAATTGCTATTTTCCTTTTAGGGATATCTCACACTGACTGCCCCATTGACTACTGGAAAATAGGGACACAAAACAAACCTGATAGCAATTCTAGTCAGTACTTTGGGGATATAGTTTGTTTACATTTACCTTTTGTGGGATATTTAAACACTATATTTAAGGCTGGGTTCACACTAGTCGTTGTAAGCTGCATCCAATTTGCATAGGTGTGAACCCAGCCTTAAACTTGTTTGCAGTGCCATGTGTCCCAAAATCAGTGTACCATTCCCATGCTGTACATCACTTTGTATGGACTGCAGCACACACAGCACTGTTGAAGGAATATTGTCTCACTTGCTTACCTGGCCAGCAAGTGTTCCAGATCCACGGCCGTCATGGGAATGTTAAAATTTTGCAGAACAAGTCGAAATTCAGATCTGCTTGTCTGGAAAAAATAAGGCATTAGTATTTAATTAGTGATCCAAATTACAGGCTTCCCTAAGCGTTCTTTATTTATGGCTGCAGAATGCCATATTCATGCATATTGTAGCATTTCAGAGTCAAACAGGGTCACATCTCAGTGACACAGCTGAAAATGTTGATGTTCAAGCACACCTTGGAACCTTGACAATTCTTTGTTGCTAATGTTGCCAAAATGTATTAGGCAATCCGGTGTAGCTTGATGTCTGTACACAAAGGGATGTTTAAAATGAATAATGGCCTGTACATATTTTGTTCTTTGTTTATAATGGTCAAGATTAGATAAATGTAATATTTTAACGCCCACATACTTATTCAGCATTAAAAAAAAGAAAAAAAAATTAAATTGTGACTGTTTAAAAACTCTGATTTTTAAATCTTAGACCCCATTCACACCTGAGCGTTTTGTAGCTCAAATATGCCTAAAGCCACAAAACGCTGGGGGGGAAAAAAAATCAATGATTCTCTATGGAGATGGTTCACATCTCTGCTCCAAAACGCCTGAAGCCAAACGCCTGAAGCTCAAACAAGTTCCGGAGGTATTTTTGTTGCGCAAATCGGGCATATTTAAGCATTTCTGAAACATTTGTATTGCCATAGATATCAATGGAAAAGCGTCAATCACGCTTATTAGCGCAACTTGCACTTCTTTGGGCATTTTCAAATACGCGCGACAAAACACGCGGCAAAAAAACGGCCAAAAACCAATCCAAACTCCTTTCATCTAGAGATGTACCGAAATTTCGGCCACCGAAACATATCGGCTGAAAATGGTGTTATCTGCATTTTGCGGATAGGAGAAAAGGGTGTCAATAATACTGAGATTTTGCCGCTATTCTACTGTAATTTTACCATGATTTTACTGTGCTTATGGTGTGTTTTTCATAGGTCATGTGAGTCAAAAAATGCTTTAAAAATGTAAAATGGGTGCGTTATTGATGCATTTTTAATATATTTAAAAGGGAAGGTGCGTTTTTGTTGCGGTCTTTTTTTTGACTTACCAAAAATGCAACAAGCAGGTTTTTTAACACCACAACGGAAGTGCAACAGATCATTGTGAAGGCATACATAGAATTTATAGGAATACATTTTTCTTGAGCTTTCTTCGCGTTAAAGGTGCCAATGATGGCCGACAATAATTTCATATTCATCTAAATTCATGATATTAATTAAAAAGTCTAATATAATACAAATATATATTATACAAATATATATAAAAGAAATTTATATTTTTTAAAAACTGTCATTTAGGGTTTCGGTTTTCGGCCAAGTGCATCCTGCATTTTCGGTTTCGGCACCAAAATTTCCTCCCCAGGCTGCAGAAAAGGACCTCTAGTCTTCCTGTGAGAGCAGCTATCTTTGGCAGTGGTCTGACATGCCCCCACACCCCACACCCAGTCAGCTCTATGCTTATTGCAGAGCTCTGTTGCCCAGCATAGAGTAGGGTTGCCACATCATCCCTTTATTCCAGGACACATATGAATTACTCTGAAGCTAATTTAATGCAGATAAGGCACCAAGTGAGTTTAATTACCACCTTAATCAGCCACAGAACCTGTGTAATTAATATGTGTCCTGGATTAAAGGGATGATGTGGCAACCCTAGCATAGAGGTGTTGCCAAATTTTGTCTGAGATGTTGGAAAATTGTATGAGAGCAGTGATTTCTCAGCGACGATCTGATGCATCCCCCCCCACTCCCCTGCTGAGTCACAGCTAAATAGGGTTGCCACATCAACCCTTTAATCCAGGACACATATGAATTACACAGGTTCTGAGGCTAATTTAATGCAGATAAGGCACCAAGTGAGTTTAATTACCACCTTAATCAGCCACAGAACCTGTGTAATTAATGTGTTCTGGATTAAAGGGATGATGTGGCAACCCTACAGCTAAAGCTAATTGCAATGTTCTATTA